>JACEFZ010028417.1:0-186193 GCA_014155875.1 Cepaea nemoralis | reverse complement strand
ACTGTTATTGATGTTTCGTCCTCCAATGCTGATTCCATTTATATCCTCTACATTTCTGAAAATATTTTCACTGTACAGGGAAAAAAAGATCTGGAGACATCACACATCCCTGCCTAACACCTCTCTTAATTGGCTGATACTGTCCCATGATGTGATAATACACATACCATTCTTATTATTCACTTTCGCACTGTGATTTCCATTTCTGCTCACTATGACCGTTGTACGGTATGTCCATTTGTTTGTGCTGGCTGTGTCTCCTCAGAATCTACACAAACCCATTTGTTTCATTCTTACTTTGTCATATCCTGCAATAGCCGCGACTTCTCGTATCCATGTTTATCACTAGCTGTTGGCCCGCAGAAACCACGATTTGTAGTAACCTGAACGTTTTATATTTTATACTGTGACTATGAAATACGTTTGGTAAGGTGATTACAATCTTCCCACCCAAATAATCCATTGTTGTGCGTGTCTATTGATCCGAAAAGAACGGAAGCTTTGAAGTAACCAGCATGTTTGATATCACCATACCGTGACTATCAAATAAGGGTGGTTAAAGTGAAACATGACATTTCCCACTCATATGCTCCATTGTTATATAAACTGTTGATACAACAAAGGACGTTTTCAAGTAACCAGAATGTTTGATATAACCATATTATGACTATCAAATATGGGTGGTTAAATTTAAACACATTGCCAACTCATATGCTCCATTGTTAAACTGTTGTTATAACAAAGGACGTGTTCAAGCAACCAGAATGTTTAACGTAGCACCAAGAACGTGTTCAAGTAACCAGATTGTTTGACGTAGCACCAAGGACGTGTTCAAGTAACCAGATTGTTTGCCGTAGCACCAGTGACGTGTCCAAGTAACCAGACTATTTGACGTAACACCAATGACGTGTCCAAGTAACCAGACTGTTTGACGTAACACCAATGACGTATTCAAGTAACCAGACTGTTTGACGTAACACCAGGGACGTGTTCAAGCAACCAGACTGTTTGACGTAACACCAAGGACCGAGATCCGTGGAGAGACATGGATGTATATGTCGTGTCCTCCTTTAAAGTGTCGTCCCTGGAGTGAAGAGAGCCGACACCCACATTATAATATTTTTTTTTTTCCTCTCAATATTCTGGAGAATCCACCAGCTTCCGTCCAACACACTCCATCAGCCTATGGACACCTTTTCCTATCACTCTCACACTGTCGTACTATGCCCCCTTCTCGTACTTCCCCAACGCAACATACTCAACAACTCTTGCTTCTAGAAATTAATAAAGAGTAATTTATTAAAATAAAAGTGTAACGTGTATGAGACGTGTATGCGAAGAAAATGTGTGACGTGTTCTATAAAGTGTGTAGACTCTGTCTCTCAGACATCAACTCAGTCAGCTGATCACAGCAAAGATAGACCACAGCACGTTACGTCAGAACAAGTACGTCTCACCCGTTGCCGGAACCATCTTGCCGGATAATGCTTTGCCTCTGTAGACCTCTGGTAATCCAATTTCATGAACATCCGAAATAGACACCGGTGGTATTAAGAGAATCATGGACCGGTTGCACTCTACCCAATGTCCGTTCCTAACGTTCCTTAACAAACGGCACAAGTCTTTTGTAGTGTGTACGCAGTTAGTTAGTTAGTTAGTTAGTCGACAGATCATCCTCGTTGCACATCGAACCATTCCGTCCATAAGTGCTAATTACTAATGTTAATTGTTACTGTGATTGATCCTCACTCGTGTCTATCTAGCCTCACGTATAATGTCTTGTG
The DNA here is from genome assembly GCA_014155875.1 of Cepaea nemoralis. Taxonomy (NCBI): domain Eukaryota; kingdom Metazoa; phylum Mollusca; class Gastropoda; order Stylommatophora; family Helicidae; genus Cepaea; species Cepaea nemoralis. The sequence goes on along the minus strand of JACEFZ010028417.1, from coordinate 184,409 downwards.
TTCTATTACACGAGATTATATAACCCTAAGTAACTATTAGACTGTTCTCATTTAGTTACTACTGTCTGATGCCGTGTGGTGCCTCAGTACGCATCACTCTCTTTGGTGAATCAACTTCCTTCTGTATGCAACGTTCTGTATGCAACTTTATTGATTGTTGAACTGGTGTTCTTCCGAATGGGTTTTTTAATTCTTTCCCAAAACTTGTAGAGTTTCCTTGGATCTGGTAGGGAACCTAGGATAGAAACAACACATCTGGTGATAGTACTAGTCACTGATCCCTTCGGCTGAGTGTAAGCCTATCACCTTGCTTAATGATCTTTAGCTAACTAGACTTAGTCACAGAGCAGATTAGCTACCCACCTAGAGCCGAATCAGGTTATGACAAAGAAAAAATCACCAAACATAATGCAACCTCAGTATTCTATTCACCTTAGCAGAGCCAATATCACGATTCTACTCTAACTAGTTTTCCACTAACAGTGCTAATCATCACACTATAGTTAACAAGGCTACTGCCTAAAGTAATTATAACGAATATATTATAATAGGTTATACCTTAAATGGCACTCCTGCAGTCCTATCAATCATATCTACATCTGCCATTATAGGCACGTGTAAAATTAAGTCCCTAATTAACACACGGTAGATATTATTTCCACTAGGCGCTGCCGTGCCCTGGCACTCTGACTAAAGCATAATTTTCAAGTCCTCCCTAGCTGGTCCCAACTGGAGTTTATATGGCAAACTACCCAAGTTGTCCACGTGACGTTATCCTTTTCGCCCCCACACAGGTGTTATTTGGACATATCAGCCATTTGCAAGAATCTATTTTTCCGGGCTTTAGTCCTGTCAAAGTTGTCAGTAATTGTTAAGATTCTCAAAACAAGCCAGCAAGTTTATGACGACTTCCAACAAACAGTTGCAAATAACCCCGTCAAACTCTTTATGTTCAGGAAATAAGACTTGACAGATAAACTGTTTTCCTGTCTCTCGCTGCCAATTCCGGTTTGTCTCTGACTGTTGACAAACTGTCAAGCTTCTGTTCAGTGGTGACAATCCCAGCAACCATTTCCGTCTGATGTCCGGCACTATAGATGACAAACGGAACCATTCCATATCCTTCTCCCTCACCACCAAATGTGTTTATGGGCTGACACGATGTAACCTGTACAACTGTGTTTCCAGTACGGCTGTTGTGGGCCTAGAAAACACACGCCCAGCAAACGTCGGTATATTTATCTGTTTAACTCATGGCAATCTCGCGACATAGGCCCCCTCTTAAGAGAGTAGTCCATCTCACTCTCCTCCACCATGAGTTAAATCCAGATAATTCATTCCTCTTCTTCAGGAGCTGGGTGTCTTGACAAGAAATCCGCTCCAACATTCTCCTTCCCAGGAATGTACTCTACTGTGAAATTATACGGTTGAAGTAACAACGACCACCGCATCAAACGTGCGTTGAGCTTCTGAGAAGTAGCCAGGAACATCAGGGGCTGATGATCCGACTGGACCCGAAACTTAACTCCATACAAATATGGCTGAAATTTTTGCACTGCCCATACGAGGGACAAGCATTCTCTCTCGACGGTTGAATAATTCCTCTCCGCCGGTAGAAGTTTCTTACTTGCGTATGCCACAGGTTTCAAAAACCGAAGCATCGTCTTTTCCTTCCTGTAACAAAGCGGCTCCAATTCCAATCGCACTTGCATCCGTTCTCAACACAAATGGTTTGGAAAGGTCAGGGAGCTGTAATACAGGTTTGCTGACCAAGGCCTCCTTTAACTGACTATAGGCATTCTCACATTCTGGTGTCCAAATGATTTGATCCGGTAATCCCTTTTTCAAGGTTTCGGTCAACGGAGCTCCCAGGTCAGTGAAATGTGGGATAAATTTGTGGTAGAACCCACACAACGAGAGAAAAAGATCGCACATCCTTCTTCGTTTTTGGCCTTGGTGCATTTCTGATTTTCTCCAGGTTCTTCTCTTCTGGAACAATGTGTCCTGGAGTGATGGTGTGACCTAGAAATTCCAGAGTCTGGTAACCAATCATGCACTTGGTTGGACGAGCAGTAAGCCCTGCTTCCTTGAGTCTATTAAACACTCTCTCCAAGGATTGTAAGTGGTCATCCAAGCTGTCACTGGAAATCAGAATATCATCCATGAATGAGATGATGGACGGATCCTGTAACGGATCTAGTAAAGTCCTCATCATGCGTGTAAACACACTAGGTGCATTGCTGAGTCCAAAGGGCATGACCTTGAATTCGTAGTGTCCACTGGGTGTACTGAAAGCTAACAGTGGTCGAATCTCCGGTTTGACTGGTATCTGATAGTACCCCCGACTCAGATCCACCTTTGAAAAGTACCGAGCCTTATGAAGCCTAGCGAATAACTGAGTTGGATTCGGCAAAGGTTCCACCTGAAACTGTGTATGACTGTTCAGGAGTCGGTAATCTATACACAACCGGTGTTCTCCACTTGGTTTGCGTAACAAAACTACCCCCGCATTGTATGGGGATGTGGATGGTGCAATCACGTCATCCTCCAGCAGTTTTTGTATTTCCTCCTCCAGGGCCTTTTCTTTAGAGAATGGCACTGGGTAAACCTTTTGGCGAACAGGCTCCTGTGTGGTCAAAGTCATTTCGAACTCCACCAACCTCGTTCGTCCTGGTTTATCAGTCAATATCTCCTTATGAGACTTGAGAACCTGGGTTATCCTTTCCCTCTCCTGGGAGGTCAGATCAGGGTTCACTTGCACATCCCTATAGGTTTCCTGGTGTACTAAGGGATATTCCCTGCCCTCGTTGGTTCCCGCTTCTGTCTCCACTGCAACTGCCATTGCCATGAGGTGCGCTGCCTTGTCTCCGGGTCTCTCTTCGTATTTCCGCAAGAGATTGATATGGAAAATCTTCGACTTTCCCCGGATCCGGATTTGATAGTTGGTTCTGGATATCACCCTTTCCACGGGAAATGGTCCTTGCCAACCTATCTCCAATTTGTTGTTTCCCGTTGGGAGTAACAACAAGACTTTATCTCCTACCTCTAGAGATCTTTCTTTAGACTTACGGTTGTAGTAAGCCGCATGTCTTTTCTTGGCCTTTTTCAAGTTTTGATTTGCCAGAGTCCATCCCTTGTGGAGTTTTTCTTTCAGTTCCTCCACGTATTGATAGGATGAGATTACTTCTTCTGACGTCCCCTCTTCAGTCCAACTCCTCAACATGGCTTCCAACGGTCCTTTGATTGGACGACCAAACAGCAACGTAGCGGGTGGTAGTCCTGTTGAGCCATGAGGAACTTCCCGATAGGCAAAGAGTGCTGCTGGGATATATTCATCCCACCTATCAGGTTTTTCCTGCGCTAGTTTCCTGAGCATTGTCATCAACGTGCCGTTGAAACGCTCTACTTGTCCATTGGCTTGAGGGTGGTAAGGGCTGGTATGTATGTGGTTAGAGTGAAACACCCTAAATACCTCCTCCATGAGTTTTCCACAAAACTGAGATCCATTGTCCGTCAGAATTTGATCCGGAAAGCCTAATCTGGTAAAGGCCTCCATCAGTGCGTCCGCCACTCTTTTCGAGTCAATCGTGGTCAACGGTATGGCTTCACCCCACATTGTACAGCAATCCACCATTGTGAGTATATACATGTTCCTCTTCCTAGTCCTGGGAAGTGGACCCACGATATCGATGGCTACCCTCTCGAAAGGAGAGTTCATGATGGGCATCTCACCCAACATCACCGGTGCTGTCCAGTGTTTCGGTGCCACCCTCTGGCACTCAGGGCATGACTTCACATACCGACGCACATCATCTGTCATTCCCGGCCAATAGTAGTGGCAGGAAATCCGCTGCATGGTGGCGGCAATACCCATGTGTCCACTAAAGGAGATGGTATGCCCCATATGAAGAATCTGGGACCTGTGAGCTTTTGGGACGACCAACTGACCGTATAGGTTGTCTCCCCTTCCTGCTCTCCTGTAGAGTATCCTATTCTTCATGTAGTACTGCCCCCGTCCTGGTGGATCAGCACTTTTCTGCAGCTTTTTGTAGCAAGGACGTAAAGTATCATCCTCACTCTGGGCAGTTCGTAGCTCCCCCGGCATTGGGTTAGTCACAATTGCGTCTGCCTCTTCCGTTTTCGTCTGAGAGCGAGTCTGCATTGCTCCCATATGAATTGGCTCCCTGGGCATTCCCAGAAAGACATACCGGCAACCTAGGATGACTGGGAAAATGGGATCGGTCAATACAGCGGCCTTGATGGTGCCGGTGACGTACCTTGACCGAATCTCCACATTAGCAATGGGCAACTTCATGGTTACAGCACTCTTCTGTGCAGGCTGTATATCCAAGGTTTCACCTGTGAATTGTTCTGGATGTACCAGATCCGCAGAAATCACGGCCTCCCCGTCCAGTCCTGTGTCGTATAAACACTCCACTTGACGACCGTTAACCTCTACCAATTCCACTACAGGTGGTTTTTCCTGGTCTGGAGTCTCTTCCTCGGTCTCGACCTGTTCGGTGGGCTCCACCTTAGGTTTCCCTGAGCACACGACGAATTGAGTGTCTCCTGACTTTCCCCTGCAGTCAATAGCATTGTGCGTGTTTGACTTGCATTGGTTGCACCATTTCCCTGTCCTAGATTTTCTATTGTCGGACTTGAGTGAGCTCTCCTGGTGGCGAGCTTCCTTGTTGACCTTGGCATTTTCCGTGACAACCTCCTTGGAAGTCACTTGACATGCTGCAAAGTGAGGGTTCTTAGCCTTCGATTTGCAGTCCCTCGTATTGTGAGAGGGTGACTTACAAATTGAACACCACTTCTCCGACCACGGTCGTTTAGGTGTAGAGCTTGAAGTGCTCTTGCTTCCCTCCTTCTTCTTCTCTGAACTATCCTCTGATTTTTGCACATAAGGTTCCCACTTTTTGGTTCCTGAGTTTTTGGCTTTCTTCTTGTCATGTTTCTCTTGACTTTTGGTGTTGGTGGAAAGGTTCTCCCCTGCCTCCCCATGTACCTCGACGAACCGTTCTGCTAATTTATTCACGAGGTCAATACGTTCCGCTCCTTGTTCTCCCAGAACGTCCTGAGAGGTTTAGACATTTGCTTCTTCAGCTGGTCGACCACCATGAGCTCTTCCAGACTCTCATAGTCATGTGCGAACCCAGCCAAATCCATCCACTTATGGAGATAAGATTTTAGACGCAAACTGTAGGCGGCAAACAACTCTCCCGGTTCTCGTTTCGCTGCTCGAAATTTTTTCCGGTAGGTATGTGACGTAACCTCGAATCGTTTCAGCAGAGCCGTCTTTAACTCATCATAATTGTTCTCATGTCCTGGTGGCAGGCGAGTATAAACCTCGTATCCCGTCCCGCGTAATCCCTGGGATAGCTTAAGATTCCATTTGTTACGCTCCAGACCCATAGCAACTGACATAGCCTCGAAGCGTTGAAGGTATTGATCAATCTTCTCTTTGTCCTCCTCGTAGACCGCTAAAGGAAACTTCATAGCATGGTACCCATGTCCACCTACTGGTGTTGATCCTGGGATGGAGGAACCTCCAACTGCTCCCTCAGTTTCTCCATTAGATTGACTCTTCAACTCGAGTTCCCTCATCCGGTACTCGTGCTCCCTTTTCTGTGCTTCTTGTTCAGCTTCTAATTTCCTAGCTGCTTGTTCAGCTTCAAATTTCCTAGCTGCTTGCTCAGCTTCCAATTTCCTAGCTGCTTGCTCAGCTTCCAATTTCTTAGCTGCTTGCTCAGCTTCCAATTCCATCCTTCTCAATTCCAGCTCAGCCTTTCGATCTTCCCTTTCTGCTTGACGATACTCTCTCTCCACTTCCTGTATGTAATCCGTTAGAGAAGACCCCGCCAATCCCATTTCTTCCCCCTTTGCCTTTAATTCTGCTGTGCTAAGTTTAGGGGTGGCCATTATACAGAGAGGTAAGCTAGCAGGTCTAGTACAATATAACTGCAAATTACTATACAGATATATGAACAAGTACTATCAATCTAGATATTACCACACACAGCACATTCACTCAGTGACAAGAGTAGAATCAGGACCACAGACCTATGCAGACGTGTGAAGTGTGAACAGGTAAGATATTAGTCCTAACCCCTATCCACATTCACTCTAGCTGGATTCTCCAAAATGATATCTCCCTTTATAACTAAGGATCCCGTGTCAAAAGACCCCGTTGTCAGAAGATCCCCCTGTCAAACGTTCCTGCTTGCAGGAGATCTCGCTGTCCAAGGATTCCGTTTACGAGAGATCCCGCTGTCCAAGGATTCCGTTTACGAGAGATCCCGCTGTCCAAAGATCACGTTTACGATAGATCCCGCTGTCCAAGGATCACGTTTACGAGAGATCCCGCTGTCCAAAGATCACGTTTACGAGCCCCCAATAATGTCGTGTCCTCCTTTAAAGTGTCGTCCCTGGAGTGAAGAGAGCCGACACCCACATTATAATATTTTTTTTTTCCTCTCAATATTCTGGAGAATCCACCAGCTTCCGTCCAACACACTCCATCAGCCTATGGACACCTTTTCCTATCACTCTCACACTGTCGTACTATGCCCCCTTCTCGTACTTCCCCAACGCAACATACTCAACAACTCTTGCTTCTAGAAATTAATAAAGAGTAATTTATTAAAATAAAAGTGTAACGTGTATGAGACGTGTATGCGAAGAAAATGTGTGACGTGTTCTATAAAGTGTGTAGACTCTGTCTCTCAGACATCAACTCAGTCAGCTGATCACAGCAAAGATAGACCACAGCACGTTACGTCAGAACAAGTACGTCTCACCCGTTGCCGGAACCATCTTGCCGGATAATGCTTTGCCTCTGTAGACCTCTGGTAATCCAATTTCATGAACATCCGAAATAGACACCGGTGGTATTAAGAGAATCATGGACCGGTTGCACTCTACCCAATGTCCGTTCCTAACGTTCCTTAACAAACGGCACAAGTCTTTTGTAGTGTGTACGCAGTTAGTTAGTTAGTTAGTTAGTCGACAGATCATCCTCGTTGCACATCGAACCATTCCGTCCATAAGTGCTAATTACTAATGTTAATTGTTACTGTGATTGATCCTCACTCGTGTCTATCTAGCCTCACGTATAATGTCTTGTGTTCTATTACACGAGATTATATAACCCTAAGTAACTATTAGACTGTTCTCATTTAGTTACTACTGTCTGATGCCGTGTGGTGCCTCAGTACGCATCACTCTCTTGGTGAATCAACTTCCTTCTGTATGCAACGTTCTGTATGCAACTTTATTGATTGTTGAACTGGTGTTCTTCCGAATGGGTTTTTTAATTCTTTCCCAAAACTTGTAGAGTTTCCTTGGATCTGGTAGGGAACCTAGGATAGAAACAACACATCTGGTGATAGTACTAGTCACTGATCCCTTCGGCTGAGTGTAAGCCTATCACCTTGCTTAATGATCTTTAGCTAACTAGACTTAGTCACAGAGCAGATTAGCTACCCACCTAGAGCCGAATCAGGTTATGACAAAGAAAAAATCACCAAACATAATGCAACCTCAGTATTCTATTCACCTTAGCAGAGCCAATATCACGATTCTACTCTAACTAGTTTTCCACTAACAGTGCTAATCATCACACTATAGTTAACAAGGCTACTGCCTAAAGTAATTATAACGAATATATTATAATAGGTTATACCTTAAATGGCACTCCTGCAGTCCTATCAATCATATCTACATCTGCCATTATAGGCACGTGTAAAATTAAGTCCCTAATTAACACACGGTAGATATTATTTCCACTAGGCGCTGCCGTGCCCTGGCACTCTGACTAAAGCATAATTTCAAGTCCTCCCTAGCTGGTCCCAACTGGAGTTTATATGGCAAACTACCCAAGTTGTCCACGTGACGTTATCCTTTTCGCCCCCACACAGGTGTTATTTGGACATATCAGCCATTTGCAAGAATCTATTTTTCCGGGCTTTAGTCCTGTCAAAGTTGTCAGTAATTGTTAAGATTCTCAAAACAAGCCAGCAAGTTTATGACGACTTCCAACAAACAGTTGCAAATAACCCCGTCAAACTCTTTATGTTCAGGAAATAAGACTTGACAGATAAACTGTTTTCCTGTCTCTCGCTGCCAATTCCGGTTTGTCTCTGACTGTTGACAAACTGTCAAGCTTCTGTTCAGTGGTGACAATCCCAGCAACCATTTCCGTCTGATGTCCGGCACTATAGATGACAAACGGAACCATTCCATATCCTTCTCCCTCACCACCAAATGTGTTTATGGGCTGACACGATGTAACCTGTACAACTGTGTTTCCAGTACGGCTGTTGTGGGCCTAGAAAACACACGCCCAGCAAACGTCGGTATATTTATCTGTTTAACTCATGGCAATCTCGCGACAGTATATCGTGGGCGGTTATAGTTCGCCATCTCACATCATCACCAGTCTTGCATCACGTCAGTGTTCTTGTCCCAGTTATGGCTTCTCGGCCTTTTGGCTAAGATCAAAGTGTATATTTATCTGCGCTTGATCTGGCTAGGGTGCAAAGACAGGCCACAAAACTGCAAACTCAAATCACTGTCCTCTTAAAACTGGCAGTGGGCCTTGGTGGACCACTATGCGCCGAAAGGCACATAGTAGGACTAAAGGGCCCACAACAAAAAACAGGGACGTGAAGGGCGGGGGGATCATAGGGTGGCTCTAGCCCCTAGGGAAACCGCGAGCCCTTATTTAAATAAAAAAAAATTGCCATGTGACCAAGACAATCAGGTTTTTACCTCTTTGGGAGCTTCCCGCTTCATAAATTGGTAGACATGTGTTGGAAAGCGGCCATGTGATTGATAGACACGGTGCCTTTCGCGCGTTGTTTAACACACAAAATAGTCGCTTGTTAAAGTTTGCAGAAGCCTTTATGATTAATCTACATAGGGCAGTTTTGTGCAAACAGAAAGACATGTTAGTCAGTTTAAAATTACCGTGGTAGACAATTGACATTACTGTGCCAACATGTGTATATTTCAGCTTGAGGGATTTATGTAGTTATTTTACTTTATGGTGTGTGAATTCTGCAGGATGTACCTGACGAGATGCAGCAAGACATGCCAGGCAATAAATCGTGCAATCTGTTGTTTGTGTCGTCGTTATTCAAATTTACCTCTTTGTTTTCGCCTTGTTCTTTTTTTTTTTTCATCAAGTTTGCTAGTTGCCACACAATTTTCAGGTTATTTTTCATGAATTGTAAAACAATGCATTCCCTTAGTGAATGTAAACTCAGACACCATAAACAAAATATTGTGTGTATTATTTGTTTGTGCACTTCATTTGATATATAACTCTGCAAATACACCTTTAGTTTAGTTTTGTCGACGAATCAACATCACGGCATAAGTGCTCCGTTCTACTCCTAACTCAAGCTTGAGTCCGGAGAATCTCAGCTCAGTGCAGGAATTCCGTAGCACCGGCGAGGATCCTAAAATACTTTGAGTAGATTTTTAACTCGAAATTTTGCCTCGGCAGCGCCGTTAGGTTGCACTTTTTCGATTTCCAACAGCTAAGGGATGTTTTACGTGCGCAACAATGCACATGGGCGTCCGATCTCACTACCCGAGACCAGGGGGAATTTTGTTACTAGAAGTCCACGTGAAAAAATCCCGGACCTCACCGGAGCTTGAACCCGGGACCTCCAGCACTCGAGGCGGACACCATACCCCGGGTCATATGCAGCGAAATATACCAAGCAATAAATCGTGCAATATTTCGTTATGGCATCTGTGTTTATTTTTCATGCCCAAAAGATATTGACTATCTAAGCTTCATTTATATAATCAGCTTACGGTTTTCATCCTGTTTCTTTTGCCATGAGGATTTTTATTTTAATCTCTACAAGATATTTTCCGACATTTACTGTTATTGTTATTCATTAGTCACAAGCATTCACTTCAGCGTGCCTTCTTCGTCTACTTTATACCTTTACTTCGTCTTCTCCGTCTTCATTTTCCCTTCCTCCTTCTTTATTTTGTATATAATCCCCCAATAGAACATAGCCCCTCAACCAGGCCAAGCACTCCAATTTCTTGCTATCTTACGCAGCTTCCTCTAATGACCCAACAGACACCTCCCCCCTTCCCTTTAAAAAAACGGAACAAACAAATCTTTGATCTTTGGAAGTTTTGGGCATCATTAGGACGATCCAGAGGATTAGATCGAGATCAACAGTGGTTCCAGCAAGAAGGGATCATCCTACACACATCAAATGACTCTCTATCCTGGCTGAGAGGGCGATTTCAGGGGAGACTGATCAGCATGAAGTGTGACTTGGAGTGGGCACCACATCCACCTGACTTGAACCCCCTAAATTTTTATCTATGGGGGTATCTCAAGGATAATGTGTACCAGAACAAACCTCAAACGATTGGTGAACTGAAGGCAATAATTACAAAGAGCAGGGACATTCCCAGAGAGAAATGCGGTCGAATAATTGACAATGTATCGCAACGTATGCAAGTGTGCATCCAACGCTGCTATTTGGAGCATAACTTTTATGCAACACGACCGAGGTAACTGAAACTTTTGGAAACGATTATACACAGACTGAAGACTTCTGTATTTTAGTTCTTCTATTTTGTACAGTCACCTGTTGATGAGTGTTCGTAGTTTACTGGTAACTGTTCTAGTCGTACTCCGCGTTTCGAATCCATACAGCACACACTGCGGCATGCACATAAAGCTATATAATGCATACATGTCCTATGCCCGATCAATTAACTACAAGATGCAGCGAACATCTTCCACAATCAATCTTCTGAAGAAGGCACGCGCGCCCAGGGCTGTCGTAAGGGGGCGGGCATTACATATGTGTCACAGATATTTAATTCAGGGTAGAGCATCAATGTCAGGGTTAGGGTCAAGACAAGTCTCGAAGCATAATGTTCCTAGGTTTAGGGCAATGACCTAATGATTGACGAGGGGGAAGTCACTCGTGAATTGCCAAAGGCGATACCCGGACAGGGTGCTACGGGTAGGATCTGGCAAGAGCTTCATCGGGGGGGGGGGGGGGGGGGGGGTGTGTGTGAGAGAGAGAGAGAGAGAGACGAGAGAGAGAGAGAGAGAGAGAAGGGGGAAAAAGATATTGTTTCGTGGGTGGAAGGGAGGAGGGTGATTGAAAGAAAGAGAGAGTGAGAGAACAAAAGGAAGAGATTGTTTAGAGGAAAAGAAAGTGAGAAAAAGAAAGATATAGAAGATAGAAAGAGGGATTCGCATATAAAGCGAGAAAGAAAGACAGAAAAAGAGAAAAGGAAAGAAAACGAGAGAGTGACAGAGAAAGTGAGAAACGGATTAAGGACGAGACAGAGAGAGAGAGAGAGAGAGAGAGAGAGAGAGAGAGAGAGAGAGAGAAAGAGAGAGAGAGAGAGAGAGAGAGAGAGAGAGAAGGAAAGTTCGAAAGAGAGAGAGAGAGAGAGAGAGATAAGGAAAGTTCGAGAGAGAGCTAGAGAGAGAGAGAGAAGGAAAGTTCGAGAGAGAGAGAGAGAGAGAGAGAATGGCAACTAGAGAGAGAAAGGGAGACTGAAGGAAACAGAAAGAGAGAAAGTGAGTACGAGAGGAAGGGATAGAAACAAGAGAGAGAGAGAGAGAGAGAGAGAGAGAGAGAGAGAGAGAGAGAGAGGAGGGGGGGGGGGTGGAGGGGATTATCATTTCAATGGACACAAAAACAAATCCTCGTACACCGAGGTTACACCGGGACACTTACACACAACGGATTCAGGTGGTTCATTGCATTGTCAGTAAACAAGGAGCGGTTACCTTCAACCTCACACGACACCACATCTCTACATCCTTATGCAAACCGTTACCCATCCCTCTGACCACTGTTTCTTCCATAAGGGATCATAAAGGAAAGAATGTAATTAAAGCTATATCCGTTTACTAGATGGGCTAAAGTTATTGGCAGCTATTTTCACACACGGACAGGTTGATAGACTGGCTGTCACCGACGAGACTGAAGTGGTGAAGGATCTCTGGGATCGAGTGCACAGTGCAGCAAAACAAAGGACCCACATCGGGAGAGACTAATTCAGCGAGGCGTTAACAGTAGGTTTTCTTATTAGATACAGAACCATATCTATTCCCACCCCAGCAGTAAAAGAACCTGTCCCTCTGGACGCTACATCCAATTGCATTTACAATTCACATGCAGGCGAGTCTACCTACATAGGCAGAACAGAGAGTCAGGTAAACAACAGGGTGGTCGAACACATACCCGCTGACAAGATAATACACAAAGATGGCCAAGCCGACACACCACAAACCTCCTACGTCATCCATTGGACGGCACATTTTGAAAACCGGTCACGTGATTGATAGAGACAATACGTTTCGTGTGTTGTTTAACACACACAATACACGCTTGTTATAGGATCGGAAGCCATCATAATTAATCTGCAAAGGGCAGTTTTGTGCAAACAGAAAAATACTATAGTCAGTTAAAATCACCATAGGAGACAATTGAAATTAATGTGCGAATATCTGTATATTTCAGCTTGAAGGATGTATCTAATTACTTTACTTTACTTTATGATATGTGATTTCTGCAGTATGTACCTGACGAGATGCAACAACATATGCCAGGCAAGAAATCGTGCAATCTATTGTTTGTGTCTGCGTTATTCAAATAGCTTGGTTCTCTGCAGGTGGGCCATGAAAAAAGTGATAATATAAACCAAAAGATGGTAGAAAGAAATCGTTTTAAGTCTGTTTCTTTCAGCAAGCCTCGTTGTTCCGTAGCATACAGTTCGATTCTATGAAGTGCTTAATAATGTTTTGTTAATTTCTAATGTCTCATCCTGCTGTGTTTCATGTTGCCGGTTCACAGAACTACATTATTTGTGATATGTCTTTTAATAGAAAAAATGTCGTATTTGTATCTTTCGAACGACACATCCGACTTCAGAAAGGCAGTCTTATTTACGTTTATTTCCACTCTTTAAAGCTAAAAAACATAGTTTGTGCACAGTATACATAACTACAATGCTTGCCAATGAAGCGACTTAAACGGCCTACCATCCATGATTCCCAACTACCGACGGCTGGTTGACGTGCGCAACGTGTATCCCGTGTTTCTCCCTTGTCTGAGTTAGCTCAGCATTGGAACCACACCATTTATAAATCATAAATCCTCTAGCAGACGTCACAGTTAACCCCAGCGTGTTTGATTGTTTGTGATTTCTTGGCAAATTTACGTTCAGTAGTTTGCCATTTAACACAGCTGCGCGATATTCGGTAGCGGATCGCGTCGCGTTGGTTACTTACAGGGGGTATGTGAGCCGGTCGCTCAGAAAGCAATGGCAAACTACTGAGCGTAACCTTGCCAAGAAAGCAACAACAGCGGTAAAATGCTGGTGTTGACAGCGATGTCCTGGAAATAGTACATGCGGGGGAAAAAAAGTTTGCCATTGCTTTCTGAATGACCAGGAATCATACGATTGTATGACAACCAGCGCAGTTCAGTCTGCTTCCAAATCTTCCGCATCTGTGTTTTGAACGCGGCATGCGAGGTTACGAATTATGTGTGTAACTCCTTCGCGGCAGTGCCGGTAGTGCAATGTTAACATAACAGATGACGTCATGACACGTCTCTGAGAACAATGCGCAAATAATATTGTCTGCATGTGAATCGGAGCATTGAAGTGAGAGTGTGACTGCAGTCTCATAACGTGTTTAGTCCGTACTGTGTACATGCACAGCGTTCATATGATTATGTTTATCATTCCATCATCTCTTCTCATCTTGTTCCTCCTATACCTTGCAGTGTCGAGGTGAAGTATAAACAGCGGGAAGTGCCCGCTTATGGGCTTCGTGTATCGAGATTTCTATGGACTCTGTTATTCCCTCTAACCATTGCTGCTTGAATTTAACATGCATAATACGTAATATAATTTCTAATGTGAAACAGATGTGTTTTTGAAAGGGTCGAATGTACGGCGTGCCTGCGTGTCCAATTTGTGACCATTTAGAGCTGCAATCGGACGCTTTACTACTAAGTCGCTGCGACTTGCGGGTGTCTAGTAAGTCCTCTTTTATGTTTCCATTACAATGCACGCCAGTCGGTACCATAACCCGTGGAAAATTCATTATCCCGGGAGATGCCCCTGCCTCCAGCAGGTGTTTCCATCCATTTACCAAGGAACGTTTTGCACTTAAAGAACTACTTGTCCGATTCACCATCAATCTGTTTCTAGAGATAGTTAATCTGAAGATTATTCTTTCCTAGATAAAACTTTCTAGGGTTTCCCCAAAACAAAATGGATATGGGGATCTGGAAATGAGAGGGAAGAACAAGAAGCCAGCATTTTAAGGGGAGGTACAAGTAAATCCCCAATACCAAATGTACAATAAGCCAGTCTAGGACCACGTAGCGGCTTCGGAAGCTGTTACTGCACGCAAGAGGCAGTTCGATTCCGTGTAATTACTAACATATCGGTTACCATTGTTAAGATAACGGCTGCGGCTCAAATGTGATTTCCATGCACACGGTCTGCGGCCTAGAAACTTGAGCTGTTATTGGCAGGATAAAACGCCCGCTTCCACTCGTCGCGGTCAGGGGATCAATTCATCGATCCGTTCAGCGGTAAAATAGTCACTGTTTTGTAACCACGAGATAAACACAGGGAAGAAGTCAAGTGTTGTCCGATTTTACAGATGTTATTTAGAAATAGTATACGGAGAATGGGGCTGTATTACAAATATGATGATGAAGAATGGGGCTGTATTAAAAATATGATGATGAAGAATGGGATTGTATTACAAATATGATTATGAAGAATGGGGCTGTATTAAAAATATGATGATGAAGAATGGGGGTGTATTACAAATATGAAACTGATAATGGGGGTGTGTTACAAATATGAGATAAAGAATGGAGGTATATTACAAATATGATGATGAAGAATGGGGGAGTATTACACATATGAGATGAAAAATTGGGCAGTATTACAAATATGAGAAGGAGAGTGGGGTGTATTACAAACATGAGAAGAAAAATGGAGCTGCATTACAAATATGAGATGGAGAATGGGGTAGGGGGCGTATTACACATATGATGACGTACAATTTGAGGAGGTGGGGGTAGGAGTGTTTCTTATGAGATGAAGGATGGGGGTGTGTTTCATTGTTCATATAAATATGAACAAACTGTAAACAAAAAGACAAAATTGTCACACTATGAAATAAATAAAGGGGAGAAGTCATTAGTTGCCCGATTTAGAGATGTCCATTACAAACATTAGATGAAGAATATAAATTTATTTCATTGAACAGACAAATATGAACAAATTGTGAATTCAGTTTTACAGAGGGAGATAAGTAAAGAAAGGTTGGCGTTACGACTGGACAGACTGAGTAGGTAGCAGGTTGAAATCCAGGTGTGGCAATTGAAGCTTTTAATATAGTGTGTCGTGTATTCTCCAATTCGTTCCTCTACCTCTATGAGTACCAATCAATACCTGCGAATGGTAATCTCCTGTTAAAGACAGCGGCCAATTTGAATGATTTGAACCCTGTAGAGACTGTAATGGACAGATGCATCCCGAAGACAATACAAAGAATACCACGTACGGTCGGCGATGTGGATCATGAGGACTATACAAAAAAAAAAAAACAACCATGGACGATCAGAGATGTGGATACTGAGGACAATACAAAGAATACCACGGCCGGTCAGCGATGCGGATACTGAGAACAATACAAAGAGTACCATGGACGGTCAGCGATGCTGATCCCGGGGACAATACAAAGACTACTATGGACAGTCGGCGATGTGGATACTGAGGACAATACAAAGAGTACCATGGACGGTCAGCGATGCTGATCCCGGGGACGATACAAAGACTACTATGGACAGTCGGCGATGTGGATACTGAGGACAATACAAAGAGTACCATGGACGGTCAGCGATGCTGATCCCGGGGACAATACAAAGACTACTATGGACAGTCGGCGATGTGGATACTGAGGATAATACAAAGAGTACCACGGCCGGTCAGCGATGTGGATACTGAGGACAATACAAAGAGTACCATGGGCGGTCAGCGATGTGGATACTGAGGACAATACAAAGAGTACCATGGGCGGTCAGCGATGTGGATACTGAGGACAATACAAAGAGTACTATGGGCGGTCAGCGATGTGGATACTGAGGACAATACAAAGAGTACCATGGACAGTCGGCGATGTGGATACTGAGGACAATACAAAGCGTACCATGGACAGTCAGTGAGCAGGTCCTACCAGAAACAAATGAAAGTTAGTTAGTCGTGGTTCCAACTTCATGGCAGAGGGTCGCCCCATTATACTCCGTTCCTGTGCCAGTGAATATAACACAAAATGACCTCACTGCCCCATGTGAAAAGTGGAACAGACAGTAGTCTCGACAAACCACAGACCAACAGGTAGGGAAAAAAAACACACCTGAAAATAGGAAAGTGATTTGAGGAATTAGGCGTAGACAGTGAGGGTTTTATAGGCACATTAGGGAAGAAATAAACTGGAAAATCTGAAAAGTTACCAATACAATGTTTAAAAACATGTGCGATTCTGCTACACACATATGTGGAACCTCTTGGAGTTCATGTACTGTGCTGTGTGCCTCTTTGCATGATTTATTAATGAATGGAGCACTTCTGGAGATATCCATGTGCCATAAAATGACGGAGCACTTCCGGAGATAAAATGAATCTTCACCATAACGAACCCAAATATCACAGTTGGATGATAAACATAACGCTATTTTTATATTTGTTTACTGTCTTTTAAACTGTCTTTTAAACTTCACAATGTAACCAATAGAAAGTAGAATTCTGTGACTAGAGGGTAGCGTGTGTACATTTGCTTCACTTTGAACTCAAACGTAGTCCATACACGTGCGACTACCCCTAATGCACTGGATTAATTTTTACGTGCGAGTTAGCTTTCACAATTACCAGTGTCCCTCCCCATCAAGCGCATCCACTCCGACTTCACAGGTATTGAAATTTACGTCTCCAAATCAAGGGAATGAGAAGACAACATTTTAGTCTAACTGACCGGTGTAGAGGTTTAACTCGCTAATTCGGCATCAGCACACCTGGATGTTCAGAACGAGCGTTCTTATCTATTCCGCCATGCTAACCTCAACTAAAGGATAGTGAACGCAATTTCACTATCCGGACATACTGGATTCAAAGCGAGCAGCAGACGATCTGGGAGCCGATTGCTTTGCATTGACTTTTACAATGGTATGACCGTTGGCCGTTAAGAAAACATGAGCAGACTAAAGAATGTTGCAAGTTCTTTGCAGGACGCCGTTCTCAACCTCAATCACACACTGATTTACTAGACACATTGTATGTTCAGTATTTTGCCATTGTCTTCTGGGGGAAAAAATCAAAGCTGGATTAATAACAAAGCAATAACTACGTAAACTTGTTTAGAAAATCCCAAACAGCCAATAAACGCTGAGGTCCATTGGGATGCCCTTTAAAGGACAAGCAACTAACCTATTGGAATAGAAATATCTAACATAAAAATCTGTATACAGCAAGTTGAAAATTAAACACAGAAAGGATACATAAATGTCGTACTTGAAAGGATAAATGTCGCACAGCGAATTACTCTACATTTTTCAATGAATTATCATTACAAGAATCTCCGTGCTGATAAAAGCGAGTTATTTCCCAAATGCTAAAAGTTTAGCCTTCCCCTATCTTGCGGGAAAAGTTCAGGAACAGTAAATGAGACAAAATGAAATGATTGCAGCAAGTAAAGGGAAATAATTCTCTAGCATGTGCTCCTCAAGGGTAATTAGCATAATAGCCTTCCGGGTTTAATGAAAACCTGGTCGTGTCCTTTTAAAATATGATTTGCGTGCCTCTTGTGACTCTAATCGAATTCAGGTATATCTTTAACCATTGGCACAAAGCTACTGACATTTGTACTTGCGTATTTACGCCAACAATCAGCAGGAATGCACTGAGAAATCTACATACTGTGCTGGTCTCGGCGGCGACACGGTTCAGTCGTCTGACAAGCGATCCGAAGGTCGGAGATCAATTTGGGACTCTGTCATTCGGTTCATGGATGCAAGTTTTTCAGAAACTCCCCGGGTGTTAAATATGAAGCCCTGAGGATTGTGCTCTGTGCGACGCTTTCGGTGACCCGCCCTGCGAAAAAAAGTTCGAGCCATAAGGTATAAAACTCGGTGTAAAGAAATCGGTTCTCTTGCATTTAAATCCCTTTAATCTTCATATAGTAAGGACTTTTATTGCCCAGTGGCGCCAGCATATTAAATGAAAACCCCATTTCAATATATGGACAATTTTGGGTATATGTTAATAGTTCAATATGTGTTTATGAATGATCACTTTATGATATAAGATCCCGGGATAGTGGAAGGGTCGTCTAGTCTTTTTGGACAAGGGCGAGACAACTCAGAAGAACCTCGAGCACGATGCACTTGTTAAAAATCCCTCGGGCAGTAGGAAATCAAAATGGACTCTTTTCTGTATTATGGAGGTTATAACCTTTACTGTGAAGGGTTTTGTGTGATCGATTGGTGACTGGAAAATTTATGGAGATATCCGTTCGCCAAGGAATGAACCCTGACCAAACCGAATCCATATACCACAGTTGGAGGACAAACTTATATTCATATTCTTCAACTACCTTTCGTAGTTAAAATTACATCTCCATGTATTAGATAGTAGGCGTATTCGAGGCAGTTAACGCATTTTCACAATTCCGACATACCGGGTTTGAAGTCAGCGAGGCGAGTATATCGCGTTTTGTCGATGTCAATGATATGAACGTTTTTTTACTGAAAGTTGGTCTGTCGTAAAGCACAGGCAAATTACTGAACGTAAAACTGCCTGGAAAATCACAAGCAGTCAATAAATGCCGAGGTTTATTGGGACGTCCTGTAAATAACATGAAAACTAACCTTTTGGAATACAAAGATCCACCATTAAAAGCTGTATTTCGCCCCCTTGTTTTCGCATATCATATTTAAAGGACATCGCTGTCAAAACCAACATTTTACCCCTGTTCTTGATGTCTCTCGGGAAGGTTAACCCGGTCAACAAATGCCCGCAGAAGTCGGATGTGTCAGCCTAACGGAGCAAGAACGCAGCTCTGCTGTAAACAGGCAGAACGCAATCACGTCCGAAAAAGAAAAAAAACTCTGGATAAACGCAGAAGAAGAAGAAGTTTTTGATGTCTTGGCAAGATTAAGCTGAGTAGTTTGCCATTGCTTTCCGAGCGACCGGCTCACATATCCGCGTAAGTAACCAACGCGACAGAATCTCGAGAAGCGGTATGTGGTATACGGGATTACGGAGAAAGTCTTTAACGCTTTCGCCAGGGAGACCGGCAGTATACCGGCAGTAAAAGCTGTATACAACAATTTTAATCTTAAATACAGAAAACAAGCATAAATGTCGAACATACAAAATATAAATGTCCTACAGCGAATTACCTTACTTCATTTAAGGAATTATCAATACAAGGATCTCCGCCCTGATAAAAGCAAGTTATTTCCCGAATGCTAAAAGTTGAGCTTTCCCGTGTCTTACGGGACAAACTCAGGAATGATAAATGAGACAAAATAAAATGATTGCTGAGAGTAAAGGGAAATAATTCTCTAGCATGTGCTCCTCAGGGGTAATTATCATAATAACCGTCGGGGTTTAATGAAGACCGGATCGTGTCCTTTCTAAATATGATTTGAATCTAATCGAATCCAGGTATATATTTAACTATTGCCACAAAGCTACTGACATTTGTACATACACATTTACGCCTACAATCAACAGGAATGCGTTGAGAAATCTGCATACTGTGGGGGTCTCCGCGGCGAAACGGGTAAATCGCCAGGGGTCGACGGTGGAGACAAGGAGGTCGTGCTCTGTGCGATGCTGTCGGCAAGCCGCTCACTGAAAGAGACCGAGCCTTCCGGGATTTAACTCGGTTCTAAACGGTTGCAAACACCCCAACATTTTATGGCTGTTTGCGATTTACAAGGCAAATGTACACTCAGTAGTTTGCCATTAGAGATTAGCGTGACCACGGGGTTTAATAAACTTGGGCTTTAACTTCTGGTGCGCTGGTGGTGGGGTAGCGGGTTCATTCCCTAAACGACTCATTTGGACTTCAATGCTGACGTCTCGTTCAGAAAGCTATGGCAAACTACTGAACGTAAATTGTCCAGTAAAGCAACCTGTGGTCGGGGTTGACCGCAACGTCGTGAACAAGACGTACAACATATTTTGTGTAGTTTGCCATCACGTGCGGAACAGCCTTCGCTCATATACCATTAACGTTAAAGTAAAGAGATCTGCTTGTGTGTCGGGGAACTTATATTGCCTTCGCTGACTCTTAGGCCACAAACACTGACAATGACACAAATTGGCATTAATCACATTTACAACATCATTTGTCCGGCCAACATGAAATCCGTCAAAGAAGAAGAAGAAGAAGAAGAAGAAGAAGAAGAAGAAGAAGAAGAAGAAGAAGAAGAAGAAGAAGAAGAAGAAGAAGAAGAAGAAGAAGAAGAAGAAGAAGAAGAAGAAGGGGAGGAGGAGGAAGGAAAATGACTGGGCAAAGGAAACAATTACCGGGAGAATGAACCACGTGCCTCAGCTAGTGTTTACTTTCAGCTAACAAACGAGCTTCAGCGAGTACTACACACGGCTAACCTACGACCCTCCACCACTACCCTTGCCAAGAATTATCCTCTGATATTAAAACTATAACATTCCGCAGACAACCGCTCCGATAACTTGCACAAACAGCAATACCCCACAAATTTGTGACGCCCCAATCAAGGTCCCCTTGGGGCTGTCTTTGATGAATGACAACCGGTCTCTGATGAAAGACGTTGGCCATATTTCATAATAGTCTTCAGACGAGGCGATGCTGGCCCCTCACTTTAGCAGCGATGAACTTATTACATATATGCTCTCTTGTCGCAGAACTAACAGACAGATTACAGACATTTGACAGGACCTGTCTATGATCAACACAGAACTGTGGAAAGGTCCCGCTTATAACGTATAACAGGTTGTTTATCTTTGTAGTTTTTGTGTGTAAAAGACATGGTAAGGATCCCACTGTGAACATTGATATAACGCAGGACCGACATAAGACATGGTGAGGCCATAAGAAATTAAAAGATTTTGCTCTCTCTCTCTCTCTCTCTCTCTCTCTCTCTCTCTCTCTCTCTCTCTCTCTCTCTCTCTCTCTCTCTCTCTCTCCGTGGAATTACGACATGGGAACTATAGCTTTCAATTTTTATGTTGTTTCCCCCAATTCTCTACTTCTTTCTTCTACTTCTCGCCATACAAAACTTGTGAATTTGTTTATAAGTCATGTGGCCAACCAACCAGTGAGTCCTTGCCTTGCTATTTACCCTCACGTTTGCCAGTTACGGGTGTTCAAGTTTTCCCATCAAGTTTGCCAGTCATAGAGTGTTCAAGTTTTCCCATCAAGTTTGCCAGTTATAGAGTGTTCGAGTTTTCCCAGCAAGTTTGCCAGTTATAAAGTGTTCAAGTTTTCCCATCAAGTTTGCAAGTTTTAGAGTCTTCAAGTTTTTCTATCAAGTGTGCCATAAGTTTGCCAGTCATAGAGTGTTCAAGTTTTCCCATCAAGTTTGCCAGTTATAGAGTGTTCAAGTTTCCCCCATCAAGTTTGCCAGTTATAAAGTGCCTAGGTTTATTTCACTTCAGAACATCTTGAATCTCAGTACCGATGTGGTTAAGCCGTCTGTCTCGCGCCCCGAAGGTTGAGGGTTCGATCTCGAGTTACATCGTTCGGTTTACGCACGCAATTTTCTCGGAAACTCCTGGGTGGTCGTCGCTGGAGTTAAGGAGTTCATGCTTTGTGCGCCGCTTTCGGTAGACTGTCTTGTGGAAAGAGATCAAGCAATGTGGGTTAAACCCGGTGAAATGAAGTCGATGCTTTTGCCTTGTAAACATGCCTCGTGTACCTTTGAGCTCGCTCGTTTATGTTTGAGCCGACACGTGCGACTTCAGATGGAACCTTGCCTTAAGGAGTTCATGCTTTGTGCGCCGCTTTCGGTAGACTGTCTTGTGGAAAGAGATCAAGCAATGTAGGTTAAACCCGGTGAAATGAAGTCGATGCTTTTGCCTTGTAAACATGCCTCGTGTACCTTTGAGCTCGCTCGTTTATGTTTGAGCCGACACGTGCGACTTCAGATGGGACCTTGCCTGTGTCTTCCTTTGTGGATACTTTCCTGTCCAGATTACAGCCACGGCTCCAGGAGAATAACTACAATGTGGGGCTGTGTTGGTCAGCTTTGGTTCACGACTTTGGTTAGCTGACACTGACACAATTTTGATACACTGACAACGACACAAGCTATAAGAAACTTTCTGTTCGCTGAAACTGACAAAAGCTGTAAGACACAGTTGGTACGCTGGCACTGACATCCTTTATTCACTGACACTGACCAACTTTTGTTCGCTGACAATGACACAAGCTATAAGACACCTTTGGTTCACTAGCACTGACACAAATTTTGTTCGCTGACACTCACACATGCTATAAGACACCTTTGGTTCACTAGCACTGACACAAATTTTGTTCGCTGACACTCACACATGCTATAAGACACCTTTGGTTCACTAGCACTGACACAAATTTTGTTCGCTGACACTCACACATGCTATAAGACACCTTTGGTTCACTAGCACTGACACAAATTTTGTTCGCTGACACTCACAAAAACTATAAGTCGCCGACTTCAGTTATCTCTATTCCCACGACCATGATCGCTCCTCCTCTTTCGTTCTCTTCTTCTATTTCTTTCTCTTAATCCTCCCTCCTCCGACTTGTTTCTCTCCTCCATTTTTTTCATAATCCTTTACCCCCCTCCCCACTCCTTTCTTCTTATTCCTCCACCACCTCCCCTTCTTCTTCTTTCTACTCCGCCTACCCTTCTTCTCCTTACTTCCCTTCCTCGTTCCCCTTTTCTTATTCTTCCTCCTCCCCCTCCCCCTACCCTGTTCTTCGTTT
Organism: Cepaea nemoralis; assembly: GCA_014155875.1. Classification (NCBI taxonomy): domain Eukaryota; kingdom Metazoa; phylum Mollusca; class Gastropoda; order Stylommatophora; family Helicidae; genus Cepaea; species Cepaea nemoralis. The sequence goes on along the minus strand of JACEFZ010028417.1, from coordinate 161,353 downwards.
TCCTTTACCGTATTATTATTATTCTTCCTCCTCCGTATTTTTCTTCTTCTTTTACTTCTTCTTCTTCTTCTTCTTATTGTTCCAAATATACACGCTGTAATTTTTTTTCTATGATCAAGATCCAGTCGTGATAAACCTTCGATATGACCATGTCAATGTGCCGTCACAATGTTTATCATACACCTGTGTTAAACGTTCCAGCATTCCCCGCACCACGAAAACAACAGTTCTTGTGTTATTAAATTATAATGTACATGTTATTATTTTCAAATTTGTTAAACTTGTGCTCTACGCCCCTCCCTTCCTCACCCTTCTTCTGTGGTTCATACTTCCTTTCCCTATTCGCCGCCGACCATAGCAACTATGTGAATGTCAAGAGGCGTACTTATCACGCCAGTTTCGAACATCGCCGCTCTCGCAATGACGTCATTGTAAATCATTGGGGTAAATAATTGCAGTAATTTACTTATATCAATACCACATATTTCACCGTTAGGGGATTTCTGTGACTGACAGCGGGATTCAACTGTTGAAAAAAATCATCATCATCAACATCTAGAGTATATCGCTCTTAAACACCCGCAAACTTACGTTAAAATCGGTTTAAACAGTGGAGACATATCGTGACCGCCGTAGGCTTTGTCTTTGTATCAATCTAGGTAGACGTGAACACAATGCAATTATTCTTTTCCTCTTTGGCGCCTCTCTGAGGTAATGTCTTGTTTTCAAGGGAGTAGCGGTAATGTAAGTGGATGGTACATTTGCCTAGCAACCTGGTTATTTATTCGAATCCCACTGTGATGTAATCGTCTACACGGATGCTAAGAGGCAAAAGAAATGCTTGGGAGTTCATAGCGAAGGTTAATTAACAGTGTTTAGTGCAGGAGAGCCTGGCATATGTTACCACAACCTGTAGTATGAGAATGAAAGTTGAGGCAGTCTCTGCTTATACTAGTATTTGTTACCCAGCTGTTCCTGCTTTCTGCATACTTCTTTCTCGTCTTTCTCTGCCTTTCTAACCTAAATTTCCCAACATCAGGTCAATTTCTTTGCTCCATTGCTTCTTTGGATGTAATCAATAAATCCCAGTTGACTGCTCGTTATGATTTTGATGAGTGATCTTGTAACAACGTACAGATCCTTGTCTACTAACACCACGATCTAGATGTCACGATGGATGGGGTTACAATGGTCGCATCTCCGAGGGAGGGTCGACTTGTGGGTGGGCACACAATGTGGCGTATTTTAGAGGTATATTCTAAAAAAAAACAAAAACGATTAACACGCCTCGAAGCTGGACCGCCGAGTGCTAATGTACGACAGGAGGAAGACACCCGACTGGACTCATTCCCGGAGAGTGTAAAGGAGGAAAGAGTGCGAAACATTCCATGAAGGTGTAAAACTTCGGACGATCGGAAGCCTCCCGTCGTCCTTGCTCTTTTTTGGAGTTTACCTTAGTTCTCAACTTTCGTTTTGAAATCTCGAATTCCCCAATTACTTCACCATTTCATTACACATAGTCCAGCGTACACATCCATACTACAGAACAGACTACACACAACATTTCAGTGGGCAGATATGTGAACTACTTTCTGTATCCAGTGATGTCGTTGCTAAGTGTTAACCCAGTAGGATGAATAACCTACTTACCACCGTGAACTCCCGGCTGAGTATCACTTTCATATGATTACAGTGTGATATAACTGTGTTCATGAGTAATTTTCTTTTGATCTATAGATAATTATCGCATCACACGCCAGTATGGCAACAAGAGTAGGAAACATGCCGGAATCCACTTAGCCGCTAATTACGCAGCTATTGGGAACGTGGTAGAGCAATGGCTGGAACGCTAGCCTATCGGCCTGGTTGTCATGTGTTCGGAACCTCGAGGTGAAGTTTATGAAAATGATATGAACGTATGGTGGCTGAAATGATTCATTGACAGGTTTACAACAATATACAATAAAATGATATGAGCGTATGGTGGCTGAAATGATTCATTGCCAGGTTTACAACAATATACAATAAAATGATATGAGTGTATGGTGGCTGAAATGATTCATTGACAGGTTTACAACATACAATAACATGATATGAGCGTATGGTGGCTGAAATGGTTCATTGACAGTTTTACATCAATGTAAAATAAAATTATATGAGCGTATGGTGGCTGAAATGGTTCATTGACAGTTTTACATCAATGTAAAATAAAATTATATGAGCGTATGGTGGCTGAAATGATTCATTGACAGTTTTACATCAATGTAAAATAAAATTATATGAACGTATGGTGGCTGAAATGGTTCATTGACAGTTTTACATCAATGTAAAATAAAATGATATGAGCGTATGGTGGCTGAAATGATTCATTGACAGTTTTACATCAATGTAAAATGATATGAACGTATGGTGGCTGAAATGGTTCATTGACAGTTTTACATCAATGTAAAATAAAATTATATGAGCGTATGGTGGCTGAAATGGTTCATTGACAGTTTTACATCAATGTAAAATAAAATTATATGAGCGTATGGTGGCTGAAATGGTTCATTGACAGTTTTACATCAATGTAAAATGATATGAACGTATGGTGGCTGAAATGATTCATTGACAGGTTTACAACAATATACAATAAAATGATATGAGCGTATGGTGGCTGAAATGATTCATTGACAGTTTTACATCAATGTAAAATGATATGAACGTATGGTGGCTGAAATGGTTCATTGACAGTTTTACATCAATGTAAAATAAAATTATATGAGCGTATGGTGGCTGAAATGGTTCATTGACAGTTTTACATCAATGTAAAATAAAATTATATGAGCGCATGGTGGCTGAAATGGTTCATTGACTGTTTTACATCAATGTAAAATAAAATTATATGAGCGTATGGTGGCTGAAATGATTCATTGACAGTTTTACATCAATGTAAAATGATATGAACGTATGGTGGCTGAAATAGTTCATTGACAGTTTTACATCAATGTAAAATAAAATTATATGAGCGTATGGTGGCTGAAATGATTCATTGACAGTTTTACATCAATGTAAAATGATATGAACGTATGGTGGCTGAAATGGTTCATTGACAGTTTTACATCAATGTAAAATAAAATTATATGAGCGTATGGTGGCTGAAATGGTTCATTGACAGTTTTACATCAATGTAAAATAAAATTATATGAGCGTATAGTGGCTGAAATGGTTCATTGACTGTTTTACATCAATGTAAAATAAAATTATATGAGAGTATGGTGGCTGAAATGGTTCATTGACAGTTTTACATCAATGTAAAATAAAATGATATGAGCGTATGGTGGCTGAAATGATTCATTGACAGTTTTACATCAATGTAAAATGATATGAACGTATGGTGGCTGAAATGGTTCATTGACAGTTTTACATCAATGTAAAATAAAATTATATGAGCGTATGGTGGCTGAAATGGTTCATTGACAGTTTTACATCAATGTAAAATAAAATTATATGAGCGTATGGTGGCTGAAATGGTTCATTGACAGTTTTACATCAATGTAAAATGATATGAACGTATGGTGGCTGAAATGATTCATTGACAGGTTTACAACAATATACAATAAAATGATATGAGCGTATGGTGGCTGAAATGATTCATTGACAGTTTTACATCAATGTAAAATGATATGAACGTATGGTGGCTGAAATGGTTCATTGACAGTTTTACATCAATGTAAAATAAAATTATATGAGCGTATGGTGGCTGAAATGGTTCATTGACAGTTTTACATCAATGTAAAATAAAATTATATGAGCGCATGGTGGCTGAAATGGTTCATTGACTGTTTTACATCAATGTAAAATAAAATTATATGAGCGTATGGTGGCTGAAATGATTCATTGACAGTTTTACATCAATGTAAAATGATATGAACGTATGGTGGCTGAAATAGTTCATTGACAGTTTTACATCAATGTAAAATAAAATTATATGAGCGTATGGTGGCTGAAATGATTCATTGACAGTTTTACATCAATGTAAAATGATATGAACGTATGGTGGCTGAAATGGTTCATTGACAGTTTTACATCAATGTAAAATAAAATTATATGAGCGTATGGTGGCTGAAATGGTTCATTGACAGTTTTACATCAATGTAAAATAAAATTATATGAGCGTATAGTGGCTGAAATGGTTCATTGACTGTTTTACATCAATGTAAAATAAAATTATATGAGAGTATGGTGGCTGAAATGATTCATAGACAGTTTTACATCAATGTAAAATACTTTTACACGCCTTAAGGAGCATTGGGCATTTAGTGCTAGATCCATATTTTTATATACCAAGCCGGTTCTCAGTAGGCCGATGTCAACAAACCCGCCCCTATGCAGATTCGAACAAATGTTCACAGGCTGGCAGGCGAGCGTCTAGCCACTACGCTACTGCGGTTCCAGCGGCGAGGTAGAGGCATAACACAATAACGGTTACAGTCTGAATATATACTCAATAACAACCCCAGCTATAACAGGTCGACACATCCATGTGTTGAATACCTTCTAATATTCTTCTTCTACTTGTTCCTCAATTTCTTTCCTTTTTCGAGAGAAGTGCATCACACTCTGTTATGCACCTCAAAGGATCAGCATGTCCAGCTTCAGCAAGCATTTGGGCATAGATTCCATCCTCTAGACAGATTTAGATCAAAGCTAATGGGTTCTATCTATCCATGGATAGGTTAGTTTTGAGACATCAGCGCAACGGAAATTTAAGAAGAGCGCTTATATCATTTCAATTACGTCGATACCTATATATACTATTACCCAGGTAGAACAGCATGTACGATCCTGATATACACAGTGGGAGTCCCGCCCGTGCTACAGGGTTCGTTGACTGTGCTAAGAATCTCCTAGCATGACCTATTGGGGGAGACTGAAGCCTTTATGAAGTCACCCTGTGCGCAATGCAGGCGATTTTACACACCAAGCAACACCAAACCAACATTGGCCAACACGTAATGGAGAGCCTGGCAGACGACACAAACAGAGTCATCAATTGTCGTGACAACGGAACACTGACTCGGTGACTGAAATAAAAACTACAGTGCTAATCGATAGCATTGGATTTATTGCTCATGGTGCTTTTATTAGCTCGTGGTTCTTCAAGGGTCAGCTTGTGTCGTGTGTCAGTTCAATGGATCAGAGCAATCGATGGATGTATTGTCAGCTCATAATCATAACTTTTAAAATGTATGTATAATACTTGCGTGTTCAGGAGATGAAAACCAGACTTATATTTAGGTAGCTAAATTGGTTTAAAGGTTGATTAAGGGTGAAAGGATCGACTTACATTGCACCGGGTTTTATCACATGTCGCTTGGTCTGTTTCGTCAGTGCAGCAAATGTTAGTGGCGTATTCTTTACAGGACGTCGCAGTTACCCCCAGCATGTTTTTGGCTGTTCGTGATTTCTTGGTAAGGTTACGTTGAGTAGTTTACCATTGCTTTCTGAACGACTGTCACTCATACCATTTTATAAAAAACCAACGCAAGACGGATCTGCTGCCAAAGCGCCCGCAGCTGTGGGATGGATTACGAAGTGCGCCTGTAAACCCTTTGCCCGTAAAGCCGACAGACTGCCGAAAGAGCCGCACAAAACATAAACCCCGTCGCTATAGCGACAAACCCCAAGAGTCTACGAGAAAATTGCATTCGCGAACAGAAGGACGGAGTCCGCAATTGAACCCACAACCTTCGAAAGCTCGAGGCAGACGGCTTGACCACTTCCCTACCAAGGTAGCAATGCAGACAAAGATAGAGAGAGAGAGAGAGATATTAACATACAATTACAACAGACAAGAGGTGCTTTCGTGGTAAGTAAATTAAAATTATTTCAAGATCGCGTTAATACAAGAACCGATTACTTGATATTGTTTTTCCCTCCATACTTTACAGTTCTGTACTTCTCGCTCTTCTGAAATTCGTTTTGTAACGTAAGTAGACACGCAAATCAAGTTTTATGTAGTCGTCTAGACTTGTTTTAATATGTGCTATTTAATTTAGCTTGCTTCCATTTTTACGTATAATGTGTAGGGGAAAAAGTGGGGGGGGGGGGTGACATTCTGAACATATGGTGAAGGAGTGTATGGGCCAAAAAAAAAGGTTGAGAACCACTGCACTAGAACATTTGTGAAAATCAGAAATACACACATTTAAATTATCTTGCGGTCTTTGAGAACATACCGCCCCCCCCCCCCCCCCGCAACAGTATATCGTGATAATTATGCTATTATGGTAACAGTATATCACGATAATTATGCTATTATAGTAACGACACCGTTGCTGACAAACTAATAAGTTGTTAAATAATGTAATTCTCCATTTCAGATTTCTTAAATTACCAGAATTCTCCTGTAGAATCTTATTTGGATTGCTTAACTGTCTTACAAGCTGAAAAACATCTAATGGAGTGAAAAAATGGTTTCTGAGGGAAATGCAAAGAATACTATCGATAGACAGAAAAAAACCAATGAACAAGTCCTATAAGAGACACATGAAAGTCCCAGATTGGTTATAGAAATTAGACGTAGACAGTCAAATATATTGGACACGTTATGAGAAAAAATAAATTGGAGAACTTGGTAACAACTAGGCAAGATTGGAGGGAAAAGAACAAGGAGAAGGCGGAGAAGTAAATATCTGGATGGTGTGACCAAATGGCATGAGCGGGCATATGAACACAGAGCTGATCTACGACTCTGGTGACAGTGTAAGATGGCTAAACATGACCGCTCACGCTTACCGGCATGGCACATGATGATGATGATAACTGTCCTTAACCTATAAAATATGATATACGTGAATGAACTAGTTATGGTATGAATTTAAAACAAAAATACCTTCATTGTTGCCAGTATCCTTTATTTACATGTATCTGTATTCTTGTCATGTGTATACTGTGGAAGAACGTGTAAACCATCATGACCTGGAGAGAATGGAATTATAGGGTGTGATCAGAGGATCTGGTCGACGCTCAGTACTACGAGGAAAGGCCTAACGGACACATAATCAAACTGCCACTAACACTATTAGGACTGGGACTCTTCGCTGCTTGTTGAAGATGTACACGTAGCGCATATGTGGATGTCCCGAGAGATGTAATGTCGGTTCTTGATTCAACAGCGTTCTTTTATGGTTTACACAAGTTTATAAATTCCTTCGGATATTCGGTGGCATAAAACATGAGATCATGTTCAGGGAAATGAGGAAGGATTGACAGTACTAATTAATTCCGTTCACCTACTACCTGTCGAGCGGCACAACACTGTTTCAATTTCCGTTACAAAGCTTTAGTGTTGGTGTTTTAACCAGTGGTGAATCGGGTGTGAGACAGTATGCAGGTGTAGAGTGTTCCATCAACATTACAGTTGCGCTGCATGTCTTTGGTGAAGTTGTAAAACAGAAAGTTCCAAGGCACTTTATAAACTGCATCACAATGACATACAACTCTTGAAGTAAATACGTTTTGCTATACGATCAGATGTCGTCAATGTTATTTTTTGAATTATTACGGTATTAATTATTATATCAAGTTGATATTCAATATTATTAATATTATTATCTAGTTATATAGTTTATAGTGTATTAACTAGTAAATATTGTATATTAATTGCATATAATTGTGTAGCAGTTATATAGTTCAGGCACAGTTCGTAGGTATGGGGCAAGCAAGAAAACAACGCAAAACACGAAAACAACGCAACGTCTCGAAACATAGTTCGAATTGACGACAGGAGAAAGACACCCGGAGTCATGACCCCGGGGGTGGGGGGGGGGGGGGGCGACCCCAGAGAGTGTCAAGAATGTAAAGGGGCCGACACATTTCGTGGACCTTTCGTGTTGCTTGCTTCCTATGCTGAACTTGCTCTGTGGAGTAGGTTTGTAATCCCGCATACCGCGTTCAAAACACAGCTGCAAGGTGTTTGGAAGCAGGCCGTCTTGCGTTGGTTTCCATACAATGGTATAAGTGCTCAGCGTTCAGAAAGCAATGGCCAACTGATGAACGTAAAACTTGCACAGCAATCAGAAACAGCGGAAAACATGCTGGGGTTGATTGCTAGGTCTTGTAAAGGACATGAAACGTTAACTGTGTTGACAGACAAGCCTAAGGCAGTGCGGTATTTCGCATCAAGTGTCGTCCAATAAACTTAACTATTACCTTGCTGTTACGTACAACATTGTTTTGCCTTAGTTTTGGTTTAGGCATATAACACATTAATGTTAAATAAAGTACATTTAAAAGCTACATTTTTACTGTCAATTTGTGGAGGAAGGGCCAGCCCAGGCCACATAAAACTTTACTGGGACGCCGCCCTAGAGAGCCGTGACACGATTACGTCACTGACTGTTATTGTGTGACAGTTGTTAATCAAGCCATTGCCCTCTTTGAACAACAATCACCTTTAAATTAATATCCTATCTGTGACTGACTCAGACGCGGGATTATAAATCTGAGCCAGGCGATGGACCCTAATATAATTTCTCTTCTGACGTTGGATGGGGTAGGGATAATGGTATAATAACAGATGAGCTTGTGGTGACTTAAATGGTTCTTACAGACAAATGCACATAAATGTTAGTTTTAAAAAAAATGATTTATTTGGTTGTTTCGGGATTTGAGGTTTAAAGATTGAGCCCAACCCGCTACTGGCAACTCTGATCGCATTCCGACACGAAAAGGCTTAAGGTTCGTGCCGAAATACGATAAGAGTTTAAACAATATCGAATGAACGGCATATCCGGCCATCAGCGCATCGGAAGTTTAAGAGCGAGCGTTCTTATCCTTTTGACCAAGCCGACGTCTCATAGTCGTCAGATTGCCCTCACTGCACATTGAACCATTCCGTACATACGTGCTCGAATCTCCTCCTCAGTATTTCACCTAGCGCGTTGCGGTGATGACACGTGTTCTGAGTTAGTTGACCTATTATTCTTTGTCCTCCTACATGTTGCTCTTCTCTGGCTTCTCCCCATTTGACTTGATGTTCTTGAAATCTGATCAAGGTTGCAGATGTATAATCATCAACTCATTCGCCCAGTCACCCCGCCTCTCTGGGAGTTCTCGTTATATCAGCCCGATTCATTGCTAGTCAACTGCCCACAAATTACATTAAATATTATTATGAATTACACGTGGAGCTTCTGGCCGAGTGGTAAGAACACCGGGCGGCTATTTGGGAGACCCGGCATCGAATACTCGGTAAGATGGTGGATTTTATTTTTCTAGTAAGGGGCAAAAAGAAAACCCAAACCTGCACACTTCACTGGTCCAGGCGGTCTTAATTCCTCAAGAATCCCCCACAGCCTCCCACAAAATATATTACATATAAATTATATACATGTACTACCTGGTAGTTTCTGCACCTTTGCGTATTCCTGTTGGTTAACCAAGGAATGTCTCTTCTGCAACCCTTTCTCGGGAACCTCCATTGCTGCGTCTGAACTAGAGGAGATAATTTCGACTGACAGGCGAGCTCTGACTCTTCGTACATCCAAATGCCATTTATGTCAAATGTCTGAAAGAACGGCAGTTGCTGTAACTATGTGTAAAACGTGAATTTCCTGCATTTGACATTTGGTGCGTTCAGCTGTCAGCAAAGGCCATCCCGAATAAAAGTCAACCACAATTGTAAATACCCGCCACATGATGGAATGGAACGGGGTGGTTAGAAGACATGGCGTTCTGTTTAATCGCAAAAGTGTCGGGTTTGAATCCACACGTCGATTTCTACAAAATAAGAAACCGGATGACGTTATACCCGTCTTTAATCCGGGTGTAGTGGACCGAACGTCTAGTCTTATCCGACACGGGACGTTCCGAACGAAAGTCTAGCGTCGAAAGGGGAAAACTGAGTGGGGAATTAGTTTGGTTCTAGCAAAGGATCACTGTCTTTTCAACATACATATATCTTTATATGCATCCCTTTCTCCACACAAAACTTAGCGGAGGAGAATCTTATCAGAATGATCGGACTCCGTAGCACTGACGAGGATCCAAATAAGTGTATTTTATAATGATTTGGGCTATCAATATTTTACTTAATGGGTTTGTTGTTCAATTTTGAAATGCAACTTCGGCTGCTATCTATTCTCTCTCTCTCTCTCTCTCTCTCTCTCTCTCTCTCTCTCTCTCTCTCTCTCTCTCTCCTCCCCCCCCCCCCCCCGATTTGTTTCGCACCATTCACATGGGTCATGGCGGTACTGCTACTACAATTGCTATTACTACCACTGCTGCTGCTGCTGCTACTACTACTGCTGCTGCTGCTGCTGCTACTACTACCTCCACCACCATTTGCGACTCCTAATAAAATGATTGCCACTGTCGCAACGTCGTTGTCGCCACCACCACCACCACCGCTACTACTATTACTACGTAAAATAATCGTTGTCAATGGAAGCGTTAGTTTAAGCTAAAACAATGACTATTTGTGGCATCTAGTGATGAAGAATATATCCGAAACGTCCAATTACTTTGATTGACAAGACTTCGCCGAGTTGTGGTAGATATCTGACAAACAGGAGGGGACCCTTTGAGACAAACTCTGGGAACTAGTGCAGAAACTATTCCAGACCTCAAGCTGGTCGTTACGTTTGTGAGCCATGCTTGATTAAACGCATAGCAAGCGTTGATTGCCGAAGACGAAAGAAGAATGAAGAGGAAAACGGAAGAAGAGGAAGAAGAAGAAGACGAAGAAGAAGAAGAAGAAGAAGAAGAAGAAGAAGAAGAAGAAGAAGAAGAAGAAGAAGAAGAAGAAGAAAGCATGTTTCACCCATTAAATTATATATCGCTTATGAACACTGTCACACATCTCCCGGTTGCTGGATGCTAATTGCCCGGACTCATTGATGATTGCGCTAAACTTTCTTACTTGTCCTTGTACGTCATGCTTTACGTCAGCCATATTTCCAACGACAGATGTCCGAGCTATGAGCAAGCAATCATTTTTTATCAGCATTATCCTATTTCTTTCCTGTCCGTCAAGTTAGCCACAAAAATACGGTAGTTGGCAAAAGGGAAATTCTTGTTTATGCCGAAACAAGCATTGTTGGATGCATGGAGGCTATTGGAATATTCTAATAGTCTTTAACGCTTATTAGTAGCGGGATTTCAGTACTTGGGGCAGTGTATTTTAAATGTTTCATGGACAGACAACAACAACAACAACAATAACAACAATAACAACAACAACAATGAACAGATCTTTCAAGAAACAAATGAAGATCGTAAACAGATTAGAGTCATAAGACGTAGACAGTCAAAGTTTTTTGGGCATGTTATGAGAAGAAATGAATTGGAGAACTTGGTGGCAACTGGCAAGATCGAAGGGAAGAGACCAGGGGGAAGACCGAGAAGTAAATACCTGGATGGCTTGGCCGCATGCCATGGTCGATACAGGAACACGGAGCTGATCCACGACTCTGGTGATCGAGTGAGATGGCAAAACATGACCGCCCACGCTTATCGGCATGGCACATGATGGATGGGTAGGTTTTACATGTCTATGACGTTTAAATGTTTATGACGTTTAAATGTTTATGGCTGGTTGTGTTAATCTAACTTTTTCGTTTTCTCCTATTCTGGTAACAATTGTGAGTACTGTATGTACACAATTACTGAATCACTACAGTGAGATTTAAACACATTTCGGATTCAACCCTGTACCGGTCAGTTGGATTAAAATGTCGACTTCTCGTCCTTGACGTGGAAACTGTAAAGTATAAGTACCTCTAAAGTCGGGAGTGAGTTGTCTGTTGGCGATGGACACTGGTAATAGGGAAAGATAATAAAACAACAAATCAGTTCAGTGAGTTAGAAGTAGTAGCACGTTTATGAATGGGCTACATTTGAGTTTAAAGCGAGCGAACACATAAAAGAAATGTGTATGACTAAGGATACTGTTTGTAGCTGATTGTTTTGATGTAACTGTTTGTTTTCTCCTGTTCTTGTAACAATATTGAGTATTGTATGTACACAATTACTGAATCATTAATACAGAATGAACTGATTCAGTGCAAACAAAAAGTATGTTTGGACCAAACAAAGAACATAATCAAATGAACAAGTAATATAATATAAATTTCCATTCTCTGAGTATTGCAATTGCCGGACATACCACGAAACAAAATAACACGATGACCCTAGTATGGCGATATATCATCCTTCCGTCCAAATGGGAGGTCACATGTTGCAGTATATTATCTTTTGGCACTGGATCAGTTAAAAGAATTCCATCGAATGAAGAAGTGAGCAAAGGATGCCGGACGCTGAGAAAACCTGTTAATAATATAGGGTGTATTTTTAATGATTGTGCAGTGTTTGAAAATAGTGCCGTTCCAAGTTGTGTATTTACCTGTTATGTTGCATGGACTCCACAGTAGGTAAATACAAAACTTGGAACGGCAATATTTTCAAAACCTGCAGTCATTAAAAGTACATCCTTTCATAAGAACAACAAAGAAAAAGAGACACTACGTCTGGTTGATAGTCTATAAAAGTAAAAAACAAAAACAAAAACAAAAAAACCAGACACACACACACACACACACACACACACACACGTCAATATAAACATGTTGCATGTTCTTTGCAGGTCGTCGCAGTCAACACCAACACCAGGTTGATTTACTAGGGGGCAATTTTACGTTTATTACGAGAGGAATTAAAATGAAAACATTAAATGTTTTTGAGTATGTGAAAATATTCTGATCTTCATTCGCCAATGAATTTCTATAGGTGTCACACCTTCACTGATCAAAACACGGATAACAGAACGCCACTCCTCTTTGGTGCATGTCAAAAGTGGGGCGGTCATCTTTAAACTGTCATTATGACGTCACTGTGTTCGTCTACACCGCGATGTTATGTGCTTAACACTCTTAATATCATTAACAACAATATTGACAGGTTACAACACAACGGCATGGTTATTACAATTTCTATCACACTTTTAATGTTTTCTTGTGTAGCTCCTCGTAGTTTGCAATTGCTGTCTAAACGAGAAGTCAGTGTTTAATTCCAACTGCCTGACCGATGTACGGACTGAACCCACAACCCGGTCATCACCGCACCGGAAGTTTAAGCGCAAGCGAATAAAGCTCCACGGCCACGGCGACCTCTGTCAAAATAAATAAAATTCCAACGACCAGGGTCATTATAAAACGCGCCACACACAAATCTCGGCTGCCAAAATGTTGACAAGGTCAGGCAATGGTCGACCTCTGGCATTTGACAGTTCATGGAAAGGCGACAAAGTGGATGTGGTCGCCAGACCTTGCAATGGCGTGGAAACATAAATATATTTACTACTTAATAGTTTTCATCGATTCATTTATGACCGTTCTTCATCTATGCTTGGGTCAAGTGCTGCTTTCACTGTTATTTGATATTCATATAACCCCAACGATGGCTCGCATTTTAGCTGCGGAATCAAGACAATTTGTGTTGCTTGCGGCAATTTGTGTTGCTTGTGACAATGTGTGTTGCTTGTGGAAATTTGTGTTTCTTGTGACAATCTGTGTTGCTTGTGACAATTTGTGTTGCTTGTGACAATGTGTGTTGCTTGTGACAATGTGTGTTGCTTGTGGAAATTTGTGTTTCTTGTGACAATCTGTGTTGCTTGCGGCAATTTGTGTTGCTTGTGACAATGTGTGTTGCTTGTGGAAATTTGTGTTTCTTGTGACAATCTGTGTTGCTTGTGACAATTTGTGTTGCTTGTGACAATTTGTTGCTTGTTTCGTGTTATGCCACGTTCTTCTGTCAGAAGACTATTTTATGTTGCATGTCCTTAGCAGGGCGTTGCACTCAACCCTAGCTTGATTTCCAGGCACTTCTATGTTCAATAGTTTGCATTGCTTTCTATACGTAAGGCCAGTGTTTAAGTCCAATTAACCGGTGTGTGGAAGTATCCTACCACATCGCCGTCAGCGCACTAGAAATTTAAGAGCGAGCGCGATATATCTCTCGGCCACATCGACCTCAAGAAACCTCGACACCTAACTAACAAAAGCAAACCCCATCGTATCTCTCTCTCTCTCTCTCTCTCTCTCTCTCTCTGTGTATGAGAAGGTGTGTATGTGTGTGCCTTGCTGTATGTATGAATAAGATTATATGGGCGTGAGAGAGAGAGAGAGAGAGAGAGAGAGAGAGAGAGAGAGAGAGAGAGAGAGAGAGGGAGGGGGGGGGGGGGGGGGGTTGGAAAAAGAGAGAAAGCATGTATGTACTTAAAAGTAAACTTTTGTTAGTGAGCTTGTGACTGTCAGTGAGTATATGTGTATGTGAGGGAGTGTTGTGTATTTTTGTGTTATTGCGTGGATGCATAACTGTGAGAGTTTGTGTAAATGATGTGAGTATGTATGCAGGTATGTATGTATATGTTTATACATGTGTCTCCGTGGCGAAGTGGTCAAGTCGTCCGACTCGGTATCCAAAAGTTAAGGGTTCGATTCCGGGCCGAGTCCATCGGTTCACGAGTGCATTTTTTCCGGAGACTCCTGGGGATCATCGCTGGAGCTGCGGAGTTCGTGCTTTATGCGACGCTTTCGGCAGTTCGCTGCGGAAATAGACTGAGCCATATGGGATAAAAACCTGGTGCAATGAAGTCGACCCTGTCGACTTTTAAGCGACTTGTGTGTGTGTAGTTTCTGGCTGTCTGTCTCATAACATGTTATTATGCATTGTTTATGTTTACAATTTTCATTTGACAATGTTTTTGCCTATGTCAATGTAACATGAGCAATAAATAATTGATGTACGAAAGATGAATAATTGGAAGAGCCGAATGTAAGACGGGCCTAAGTGCTCAATTTGTGACCATTTGAAAATAAAGGTTCGTTCGTTCTCTCTCATATATTCATCACACACTGAGTAGATACAGTGCAGCCACTGTAGGCAAAATTCACACGGTCACTGACAGTTTACGGTGCAGGTCCCGGCCAGGGGGTGGGTGTATGGGAGGGGACAGCTGCAGGAGAAAGCTCCACTAGACTTCTGGTGCTTCGGTAACCAAAAGTACACGGCGAGGAACAAGTAAATTAATACGGGATGAGATGGAGGGAGAGAAAGAGAGCACGGGAGTAAAGAGAGAGCGAGAGAGCAAGCTGGGGCGAGAGAGAGGGAGAGAGCAAACCGGAGAGAGGGAAAGAGAAAGAGAAGGGGAGGGGAAGGGAGAGACAGAAAGAGAATATGATAGATAGGGAGAGAAGCAGTTAGTTAGCGTTAGCTAGTTAGTTAGTTAAGTAGTTAGCTAGATAGTTAGTTAGTTAAATGGTTAGTTAGTTAATTAATTAGGTAGTTAGTTAGTTACTTAGTTATTTAATTAGGTAGTTAGTTAGCAAATTAGTTAATTAGTTAGTTAATTAGATAGTTAGTTAGTTAGTTAGTTAGTCAGTCAGTCAGTCAGTCAGTCAGTCAGTCGCGGTTTCAACTTCAAGGTAAAGGGTCAACCCCATAATGCTCCTTTCCTGTACCAGTGAATATCTCACAAAAGGCTCCTCACTGCCCCATGTGAAAAGTGGAACAAACAGCAGTACCGACAAACCAACAGCACTCACAGGCAAGTACATGCATAAGGGAGAGAGAGAAGGAGACAGTGAGAGGTGGGTAAGAATAAGAGAGGTAGGGGAGAGAGTCGAGATGGAGAGAAGGGGGAGAGATGGGGGAGAGCATAGAGAGAAAGGAGAAAGAGGTGGAATAAGAGGGGAGTGAGAGAGATGAGATGAAAAGAAAGAAAGAAAGAAAGAGAGAGAGAGAGAGAGAGAGAGAGAGAGAGAGAGAGAGAGAGGGGGGGGGGGGGAGAAGAAATACTGTTTAAATACGTGTATTGCTACATCATTCTGGATGAGGGAAAGTGGTCTTCATCTTCTCTTGGTCAGCATTTATCTCCCTCTTTTCATTCTTCTTCTTTCTTCCCCCTCCCCCCTCTTCTTCTTCGTCTTCTTCTTCTTCTGGACAATTATATGAAACAAAAGACAGCGGCAGCACAGCGAGAGAATGTTATTGACAGCGTGTCATCACGGCATGGGAAAATGTTGGTGCTGGATTCTGTGGGAGATCACGATACGTGAAGGATCATAATCGTCTACGCCAGCCATGAAGGCCCTTGATACCGAAGATGATGACAATCTTGAGCTGAAGTGACACAGCGGTTAGTGCGCGGTTATCAGTGGAATCTCCAGTGGTTTCTGGAGTTCTTTCCGATCATTGCGACCCTGTGGTTGAGGACACCTCGCAAACATGGTTGCGGAAGACACTTATATAGAGGTCTACGAAGCAAAGAACGGAGAGGAAGCAAGCTAGTAACCTAACCTAATTATGACATGGCCTAGTACATAAAAAAGGTACACGCTTTATCCTGATGCGAGGAAATGCAACATAAAGACTAAAGGACATGGCGGGGTAGACCAGGCCTAATCCTTGATAGGCAAGTGGTCTAGGATCAAAGCTCCGACAGGCAGACATTTGGGATATGGTGTTATTCAAATCATCATTATCATTATGTGTCATGCTGTAAGCGTTAGTGATCAAGGTTCCCCATCCCACACGATCACCAGTTTCGAAGCAGGTCTGTGTTCTTGTCTCGAATATGTCATTTGATCAAACCATATAAGCATTAATCGCTGTGTCTTCATCTAGTTCCTCTGCCAGTTTTTTTTGACAGTTATCACCCTTATTTTCTCTCATAACATGCCCAAGCAACTTTTACTGTTTACGTCTAATAATATTTCTAATAAATTTAGTTATCATCTGCTTCTTGTATTCATTTTTCTGTTTGTCCATGGTATTCTCTTTCTTTTCCCCAGAAACCACATTTCCACTGCCATCACACGTTTCTACTCATTGTCCATGCTTCACGTGTATATAACAGTATACGTTCTTTATAACACCTTTTTTCTCACCGCAGTTGGCAGCCCTTTATTTATGAGTATGTTTTCCATCTTGCTAAAGGCAACTTGCCATGACAATTCTTGATCTAATCTCTACAAGGTATTTTCCGATAGACGTTATGACACAGCCAAGATAGTTATACCGATTCGCCTGTTTAAGAATTTCCACCATTTACTTGGATTGCATTGTGGCATTTATCTCCTTGGAGATAATCACAATCTGTTTTCTTACATTTTATACAAACAAACTAAACTAGAATTACTTTGTCTTGACCAAATATCCCTCGATGAGAACGTGTCATGTCCACAACAGGTAAATAGATGCATAACTCTCTCTCTCTCTCTCTCTCTCTCATTCGTGTATAGTTTTTCATGTAGCCGTAGCGGTGTGTGCTTGTTAGTGTGCTGACCAAGACTGTTGCCGTTACGTCCATTGTGTTATTGTGACCGTGTTCTAGACAAGCTTACTGAATCTACTTCTCTTGTTTGGGTGATTTATTCACTCGATGGATTCACGGTCCAGTGATCAGTCTCACGCCGGCTTATCTACTTTCCATGACCCATTTAATGATAGGAAGCCGCTGTAGTGAAGTAGCTAGGGGCTGGCCTGTGATCGAAAAAGAGTAGCCTAACGGCGCTGGCCGGGCAAAATTTCGAGTTAAAAATCTAACCAAGTATTTCAGGATCATCGCCGGGGCTACGGAGTTCGTTCACTGAGCTGAGTTTCTCCGGACTCAGGCTTGAGTTAGGAGTAGAACGGAGCACTTATGGGTTACACCCGTGTGCCATGATGTTGAACCGTCGACTAAACTAAACTATACCAGCAACCGCAAGGTGTGTAAAAGAATTATTTACTTTATTATTTTGTGAAGACAGGTCGATCCCGTACACGAAAAAGAAACATTATCTTGAAGACGAAAATTGTAGACAGGACGCTGCGCTAACAGTTCATTATGAATTGTTATTTCTTGTGTTGTTGTTGCTTCTTTGCGCTCGCTCGCTCGCTTTGAACCCACGCGTAGTCCATACACACTACTTCTTGTAGTGCTGGACTGAACTTTGCGAGTGGATTAGCTTTACCTTTTAACAGTGTCCCTCGCCATCAGGTGAACCCACTACGACTTCAGAGGGACTTGTAATTAACGTCCCCAAGTCAAGGACGACATATCAACATTTTAATTCCAGCTGTCAGGTGTAGGGGTTGAAACCCTTACCCTTACCTCAGCACATCGGGTGTTTAGGAATACGCAATCTTATCCATTCGACCATGCTGACCTACTAAAGTGTGAATAAAATTAGCGGAACTGCGGCAAAGCTGTGGAAATGTAAACAATATAAAATAACAATGTAGTGCAGCTTTACAGAACACTATTTAAAAAAAATCAATTGGACGTTGCGGCGACTACCATTTATCAGCAAACAAATAAACACACAAAACACAATGCTGTATACTGTATATAATCACCGAGAAGACCCAACAGTAATTAAGGCATAAGAACGGGATGAAATGAATGAAAGGATGAAACATTGAGGGCAATGACCAGAACATGAAAATTTAACATGTTTTTTTTTTGTTTGTTTGATGGAACGCAACGAATGAAACAAAAATATGGTGAGCTCGTAATACCACTGAAAAAAACAAGTGAAATAAATTGAAATGTATCGATTCGCAATTATATGAAAGAAAGGAAGAAAAGATTAGTGGATACACATGTTGTGTGCTTTTGGCCTTTGCTGCTATAATAAAATACATTTTATATTGTCATGTGCGTTCTTTTATACCTACTTCTTGTTTCTGTATTTCTCTCTTTAAAAACACTAAAACTATGATAATCCAAATACCTGTGAATTTATTAATGACAATACTATTCACGCTAACAATAATCCACTAACTAAGTGGATAATGGACAGATCTTAACTTACAGCTTACCTTATTCACATCATATTTTTCCACCCTTGTCATATCCAGACCAGAACTTATCTAAGCAACAACAACAGAAATGTACGTCAATAAAAACTGTAAAATAATCGCACATACAGAATATAAACACAAGCCTGGGGCTCTATCCTGTCTCACTCATTGTATGTGATAAGTTACGTATCCGCCAGGAAAAACATAACAACACGTGTCCTGAAGCAAGCGGTTGAACCATTGCTTGTGTAAGGGTAGAGCGGCCTGGTCACACGACATGTGCAAAGGCCAAGCAACACGGTTTGTCAGTGTGTAGCCTTGAAACTTCATGCGCTCTTCTCGCCGTGCGGTTTAGTTGACCCGTTTTGGAAGCTCGTTTGATGGAGTGTCTCAGCTGCGATCAATAATTGTACTACCCGTGGAGGGAGAAACAGGCATAGGTAGATGGAGAAGTTAATGCTAGATGAAATAAGATCACTCGCCATCTCCGCATGGAATGCTGTCTGGTGTAGTTGGTACTGTCTGTTTTAGTTTCATATCGTAATGGAACGTGGAACAATTACATTAGTCTCCTGGAGATGTATTTCCATTATTTCACGTGTTCATATGGCGTTGATCCAATCTTGTAAATGAAATGTATATGTACACAGACACACACACACGCACACGCGCGCACACACACACGCACACGCGCGCGCACACACACACACACTATATATATATATATATATATATATATATATATATATATATATATATATATATATATATACACACACACACTCACACACAGAGTAAAACTTTGATTAACCGTCTCCGTCGGGACCAGGGCTGTGACGGATAAACGAATAGACAGATAATATAAATCTCTTAATACATATATACAGTAACGTGATGTCATTGCGAGCTTTGAACGAAACTGAAAATAAAATTCTTTAAAAGTTAATAATACATACATATTGTATTTAATTATACAAAATGATCAATATAAACTACAGAAATGTATTGTAATACTATAAACCTAGGTTACTTTAAAATAATCTCTCATCTCCTTCTGTCTTTGAGGCTCGAGCTTTCTGTGCGACGATGTTCCATATCTTACGCCAAAGTAGGATCTAAGTTTCATTTACCTCCTCTTGTATTTCAAAGAAATATATGTTAATGAGGAAAATTGGAGGTGGTAGAAAATTTTGAATATCTTGGGTCATTGATTACCAACAACGGTGACACAATGAAAGCAATTAAACGACGACTATCAATTGCTCTTTAAAGACTAAAACACCTGAATAAATTATCCAGTGGGACAGACAGAACAACAAAAATTAGATTCTTTAAGAGCATGCATCTTTCCTAATGCAACATACGCCTGTGAGACCTGGACACTTACTAAACAAGCCGAACAGCGCATAAATGCCTTTGAATATAAATGTTATAGACGAGTTCTAAGAATATCTGGGTAAAGAAAAGAACAAATGCATCCAGACTTCAAGAGCTGAATATTGAAGAAGGTTGGCTATTAAAGACGATAAAACAAAGAAAATTGAAATATTTTGGTCACCTGAAACGTCACGAAAGTTTGGAGAGAACAATATTTGAGGGGTATATTCCTGGGAAGAGAGAAAGAGAAAGGCCAAAGAGAAGATGGGTGCAGGATGTGGCGGATGATCTCCAGATGGGTGTATCGGACGCGGGACATCTTGCTTATGATCGAGAGGTTTTCCGGAAGGATTGTTATGGGAGCGAGGTTCTGTAAAGGGCATGCTACTGAATGAATGAATGAATGAATGAATGAATGAATTAATGAATGAATTAATGAATGAATGAATTAATTAATTTCAAACAAGTCGATGAACTTTGATTATATTGTTTCAGCTTCTGAGTGATTAGCTGTAGGTTTCTGGTTAAGAAGTGATCCTTCATCGTCATCAATTTCTTCTTCTTCAATGGTAGTCACACTAGAAAGAGTTTCACCATCGTTCACAACTTTAAATCCTCCATCCATTTTGTCACACTCCAACAAATCTGTTACTTCTTCTGGCGTAATGTTTTCACTGTCTAGTCCTACATTGTCGCACAGTTGCACAATTTCGTCAACACTAACAGTCTCAGTTCCTCCAGTTTCGTCAACAGGTCCAGGCAAGAGTTTATTCCACCCATTCTTCTGTTTATTTGTTGATACTCACTTATTTGTTTGTAAATTCAATAACGATGACGGATAACAAAAACTGTTGGTTACGCCAGTGACGGTTAATCGAAGTTTTACTCTGTCTCTGTGTGTGTGTGTGTGTGTGCGCGCGCGCGCGCCACAAGCAAACAGAAGGATTTCCTGTTAAGTGTTAGACTTCCTTGGGGCGAACGTTCTCGACCTTTGAACGATATCAACGACTTTGTGCTTAATATTTCAGCCAACGTTGTATTTGTTGGTCTACTTCATGTAATACATAATTCTGCAGTTGTTGTTGTTGTTGTTGTTGTTGTTGTTGTTGTTGTTGTTGTTGTTGTTGTTGTTGTTTGTCCATCAAGAATGATGATGACCATTCATTTCATCCAGTGCGGTTGACGTTGGATGAAGAATGACTTGCGCGATGACTTGGATTAAAGTGAGGAAGAGTTGCGCAATTCGTCGATCCTCACTCTCTCGCCTGAGTCCATCTGAGTCCAGTGGCAAGACAAGTCGAGACGACTGGAGAATTCTGCAGTACGAACGGACGAATGAACGAAAATCTTTATTTTCAAAGGGTTAAGAATTGGGCACGCAGGCCCGTCTGACATTCTGCCCTTCTTCTCTATTTCCTCTCATACATTCTTTCATTCAACATCTCTTATGAAGCAATCTTTTAGTACGCATCTGACGAGATGCAGCGAAATATGTCAGGCAAGAAATTGTGCAATATTTTTTTTAAATGGCGTCTTTGTTTAAATTCACTACAGGAATACATTCTTTTGAATACACATGTTTGAGACAGCTGGAAGACGTATTGTTTCCCAGATTATATACGTATGTTTGAGACAGCTTGAAGACGCATTTCCCCCCAGATTTTATACGTATGTTTGAGACAGCTTAAAGACGTATTGTTTCCCAGATTATATACGTATATTTGAGACAGCTTGAAGACGTTTTGTTTCCCAGATTATATACGTATGTTTGAGACAGCTTGAAGATGTTTTGTTTCCCAGATTATATACGTATGTTTGTGACAGCTTGAAGATGTTTTGTTTCCCAGATTATATACGTATGATATATATAGCTTGAAGACGATTCATTTCCCAGATTATACACGTATGTTTGAGACAGCTTGAAGATGTTTTGTTTCCCAGATTATATACGTATGTTTGAGACAGCTTGAAGACGTTTCATTTCCCAGATTATACACGTATGTTTGAGACAGCTTGAAGATGTTTTGTTTCCCAGATTATATACGTATGTTTAAGACAGCTTGAAGACGTTTTGTTTCCCAGATTATATACGTATGTTTGAGACAGCTTGAAGATGTTTCATTTCCCAGATTATATACGTATGTTAGAGATAGCTTGAAGACGATTCATTTCCCAGTTTATACACGTATGTTTGAGACAGCTTGAAGACATTTTTTATTTCCCAGATTATATACGTATGTTTGAGACAGCTTGAAAATGTTTTATTTCCCAGATTATATACGTATGTTTGAAGATAGCTTGAAGACGCTATTGTTTCTAGTTTTGAACTCAAGCGTACTCCTTACATGTGCAACTACTTTTAGTGCACTGGATTGATTTGTGCTTGTGAATTACCTTTTCCTACTCCCAGTGTCCCTCGCCATCAGGCGAACCCACTCCGACTTCTGAGGTATTTGAAATTTACATCCCCAAGTCAGACATTATTTTACTGTATTCGTTTGTCCATTTATCACCCATTGGATCATAGGCCCTCAGACATTCTACGGGGAGTCTCCGCGGTGAAGTGGTCAAACCGTCTGACTCGGGCTCCGAAGGTTGTGGGTTCGATTTGTGGGGGAGCTTTCTTCGGTACACGAGTTCATTTTGTTTCTGAGACTCCTGTTGGTCGTCGCTGGAGCTCGGAGTTCGTGCTTTGTGCGACGCTTTCGGCACTTTTTGGACCAGCAACATGTTCAAACACTACACAGTCATTAGACATACGTATACCTTACACTTCTATTACACTGGACTGATTGTTACGTTTGTATTTTTTTGTTTTGTTTTTGCATATCCCTTACAGGTTATTAATTGTTGCAGTCAACACCAGCATTTTTCAGCTGCTGTTGATGGACTAGGCAAGATTACGCTCAGTAGTTTGCCATTGCTTTCTGAGCGACCAGCTCACATACCCCGTAAGTTACCGACGCGGCGAGAACTACTACCGATTCTCGCGCAGGTTACGTTACTCACGAGAATATACGGGTTTACAGAGAAAGACGTTAACTCATAGGCCAGGGAGATCGGCACGTTTGTATTAGTTTTCCCAATTACCAGTGTCCGTTGCCCTGCTACTGAGTTGAGTGCGACACTATGTGCTGTGAATTTCGTTAGGAATGTTTTTACATCTGTCCGCTGTTGTAGCGTGAACTGCATGTTCGGAACGATGGCGGTTGGCCTTTCGTTTGGAATTGACTCGATTAACTTTTCGGTTAACGAGTGAATTTTTCTTGGAGACTCATAGGGGTCGTCGCTGGAGCTACGGTGTTCGTGCTTTGTGCGATGCTTTCAGCGGGCCGTCCTGCCAAAAGGGACCGAGCCATCCATATGGGATAAATCCCTGGGCAATGAAGTCGATCCTCTCGACTTTTAAATGCTCTGATGTGTGGCTGCTGGTTTCCTAGTGACTGCCGCTTCCATCGACGATCAACTGTATTTTCCGTGGAGGACTTTTGTGTTGACACTCTGACGGCGGCATTATGCACAGTGTACCTGTGCGGCCTGTTGGCTTGTCGAGACTCCTGTCTATTCCACTTTTCACATAGGGCAGTGAGGATCATTTCGGGTGATATTCACTGGCACAGGAACATAGCATAATGGGGACGACCCGTTGCCGTGAAGTTGGAACCGCGACTAACTAACTAACTGACTGACCGACTGACCGGCCCGACCGGACCGGACCGACCGACCGACCGACTACCTACATACCTACCTGCCTACCTACCTAACTAACTAACTAACTAACTAACTAACTAACTAACCAGTGACCCTCGCCATCAGGCGAATCCACCCAAACTTCTGAGGTGCTTGTAATTTACGTCCACAAGTCAAGGACCAGAAGCCAGGTGGCATCGGCATCAGCACAGCGGATGTTTAAGAACACACTTTCTCATCCATTCGGCCTCGCTGACCTACATCTGATGTTATAATTGTCCCTAGATGCCGTGTTTGATGACTGTGCAGTTTTTGAAAATATTGCCGTTCCAAGTTTTGTATTTACTTACTGTGGAGTTCATGCAACATAAAAGGTAAATACAAAACTTGGAACGGCGATATTTTCAAAAACTGCACGGTCATTAAAAATACACCCTGTAAAATGGGAACGGGAAGTCGCTTACACGTCATACCAGGAAATATCACGTGAAGCAAACGCGTAGGCGTGGTAGTTAACTCTTCTCGTCAAGAGGCGTTTCGGGTGTCCGCTTTTATTCTCATACTTTTAGACCAATCGACATTCGTTATGTGGTCATTATCACACCTGATACATGTTCTTGACATATTTACAAGCTTGCTTTTTACAGCTGGGGTGACATGGGAATCAAAGGTCAATGATCACAAAGTCCTCGCCACGAGGAGGTTCGAATACGTGACTGGCAGGCAAAGCTTGGTAGCCACTACGCCACCTTAGATCACACAGTTAGGATAGCTGTCATTGAAAAAAAAAAACGGTCATTTACTGCCTATGGTACCTTGCGGTGTAGGGCTGGGGGAGGGGGTTGTCTTGAGCCTGTGGAATTAAGGCCGCATGGCTAGTGCAGTCGCCGCGAACTGTGCAGGTTAGAGTTTTCATTTTGCCCCGGACAGAAAAAACTCCACGCCTTACCGAGGATTCGAACCCGGGTCTCCCGAAGGAGAACCCGGCATTCTAGCCACTCGGCCAGCCGCTTTAGAGGGAAAACATCTTTGGAGAGAGAGAGAGAAAAAAAGTTCAAATTTTCAGTTATATATGAATTTCAATGAGACAGATAATCCCTGCATCAAATATGATGGAATCAGACGCCATTTATGAGTTTAAATAAAACATTTGCTAAAGTCTAGTTGTGTTGTCAGTGTGAGAACCATCAGATTCATTGGTGATATTTTAATAGCCGCCATTGTTCGGACAACTGTCGCGAAGCTGAGTGTAAATTATGATTAGAGTTTACATTATTACGAGAGAGAGAGAGAGAGAGAGAGAGAGAGAGAGAGAGAGAGAGAGAGAGAGAGAGAGAGAGAGAGAGAGAGAGAGAGAGAGAGAGAGAGAGAGAGAGAGAGAGAGAGAGAGAGAGAGAGAAACCCCACCCCTCCTCCACACACACACACACACACACTCACACGCACACTCACACACACACACACACACACACACACACACACACACGCACACACACACGTACACACACACACACACTCACACACACACACGCACAAGTCCCATACCAGAAACCTGTTGTATGTGTGGGATGTGCTATGGCCAGCATATCTAAAGCTCTGAGTGCACGAAGGAATAATAGACCTGTCTTTCCCTTAGCAAACGGCCAGTGCTGACATCGAACCATCGCCAGACCACGCTCACGCCGTTATAGGCATACGTCTTGACCATTACACCTTCATAAACCGTTCCTATCACCTACTCCCATTCCTATTTTACCACAGACTCTCACGGCTGCCTATGTAAGAGTATCACCGCCAAGTTTCATATTAGGTTCACAGCCCGTGATTCTGCTACTCATAGCACCTATTGTTAATTTTCTTTTTCCATTGTCTTTTTATAGTTCTCATTTTTTGGTTTCATTTTCCAATTCTTCTAATTCAGTTTCTTTTGTCTTAATGTAGTCACTGTAGTGTCTCCCCGTGTTTATAAGTTGCGTTTTGTGCATTTCTTTGCCGATGAAGGCAAACGTTCGCAACGTTCTTTGTTTTCGGTAATTGTGTTCTGTAAAGCAGAATTGCTTCGTGTTAGTTTATATTGTTAGACATTACACCAACACTCCCGTTCACTTTATATTACAGTAAAACATTATTTCTTATATTATAGCGATGGCCTAGTTATGTCCTATTATTGCACTAATTCTATATTTGCACTAAAACTCATCGCAATGTACAACCTAATGCGATACTAATCAATCCACCTTCATGCGTCGTATATACACAATTACAAAATGGAAAATTTCGTAGAGATTCGAAGATGCAAGACATCCCGGAGCGTTATAAAAAACGTTACCAAGAAAATGAATGGAATTTGAGTTATTAAGAGGCATGGTGGGGTTGGTTTATCATGATTTACAAGCTGAACGGTTGAAAGCCACAGACCGACCGGATGAAGAGATAAGGATTCTCGAATGTTTTGAAAGCCACACTGATAGCCAGGTGTGGTCATTAGTCTTGAAGTTTGTTTTACCAATTACGGGGTATCTTATCTTAATTTTATTGAGAAAAATTATAGCAGAATTCTCAGAAAGAATGTTTTCGAATACAATAAGAGATAGCAAATGACAGGAAAGCTAAGAGTTATGTTCGATTGTTATGTTCCATTGGCTGGCGGCGAGGTGGCCGACTTTACTAGGCATGGTTGAAAAGATCGTGTACCAGATTGAGCACACAAATGAAATTATTAGAGTATATAAAAAGAAGATGTGGGTAGAGAGAAAGTAGCTTTTTGTGGAACAATACTAGAAAAGATCGGCATCGATGGGCAACGAATAATAAATAAGCAACATCGACTTCTCCAAAGACAGGAAATGACGGCTAAATATTTGCCACAAAGAGAGTCCAAATATGCTGAAATGATGTAATTGTGGAGTTCATCGGCTCCATTTGAGGACAAACTCTGGAGGTGTCAACAAGTTAAAGATGACTGTAGTTTGCTTTAAATACATTTTAGGTGGAAGAAGAAGAAGAAGAAGAAGAAGAAGAAGAAGAAGAAGAAGAAGAAGAAGAAGAAGAAGAAGAAGAAGAAGAAGAAGAAGAAGAAGAAGAAGAAGAAGAAGAAGAAGAAGAAGAAGAAGAAGATCAAATTATCAAATAACAGAGATGAGTGGAGTAACTTGGTCGCCAATATCTGCTTCAGACAAAGTACCCGAACAAGACGATGTTAGGGGCTAATCTAGTTATCATGAAGTTGTCAGTGTCCAGTTTCGCAATGTTTACGAACATAGAGCGAGTTGTCTAGGCTCTGACGTTATCTCCCCGTGCTGCAGGAGTTTATCACGCAGTGCGGACAGAAGCCGAGCGTCATTCGCGCGCTGGATATAGTATTTATAGCTTTACACAACTGAACGTCGTTCCATTTCATAGTAAAAAAACATACACAGACAACAAGAGGCGTAATGAAAGGTTGAGCAGCACAGCAAAGGCAGAAAAATATTAGTGGTTGTCGGGGGGAAACAGAGGGAATGCTGTAATGAAATGAAAACAGGAGCAATATTGTGTGTCAACAGATGAAACGACACACACAACAGACGTGGCCTGTTGGCAGTTTATTCATAGGAGTCTTGTCAATGTCAAGGGCCATCAGCGAGGAGATGCCGTGACGTGTGTAGGGTTATCAGGGAACAACTGGCATTTTTAAACAGATGCATGGGTGCTCCCTTCCTCCTGGTGTAGCATTTTGTTGGGAGGGAAGAACATGAAGTCTGGGAACTACAGGGGTTCCTCTCACGCCGGAGCTCAGATACTCCTGCCTGCCTGCCTGCCTGCCTGCCTGTCTGCCTGCCTGCCTGCCTGTCTGTCTGTCTGTCTGTCTTTGCCTTGAAGAGTCACAGAGAAGAGAGATGTCAGTTTCTGTTTTCCGCTTGCCTTGCTGCTTGTGCTGATGTCATTTTTGATGTCTTCGGTGTGTCTATTACTCCATTTTCATCCTGGGTCATCCTCTCGCCTTGTATCCCGAAGTTCTCACGTGGTTGATCTTGTTCATTTCTACCTAAATGCCCGAACCATTACATTGTTTAAAATGTTCTATAAAGTCTGTAATCGGTGTTATCGCTACACTTCCTAGTTTATTATTTAGTTCTTTTCCTTTCTTTGTACTTCCAGTTGCGTTTCGCATGCATCTCGTCTCATATGTTGTGATTTTACATCTGCGTGCTTCCAGGACTGTCCATGTCTGGCACTTGGTAACAGTTTTGGGACGAATAAAGCAAATGTAAGCGTCCTTTGTGTATGCTGATTGTATTTGAATGTTTTAGGATATGTGCTATTTGATAGTTGAAATTTGCTTTCTGAATTCTCGTTTCTATTTCTCTATCTAGTCTTCCATACTCTTTGAACACAGCACCAAGATATTTGTACTGTCTAACTTATTTAACAAATATCGACTATGTTGGTACATAGACTTAACACTGTCCAGTAACTGTCCAACTATGACACACAGATACACAACAAATGAGGACAAATACCCATTTCGCTGTATCGACCGGTCTGTTAATACTATCTTACACACATTTTGGTGCCTCTATTTATAGCTGTTCTTTGGTAATTTTGTGTTGCTGATTCCAAAAAATGTAATCCATTTTTTCCCTATCATCTTTGGTTTTTGAGATAACTAAGAATGCCCTTTTTATCAGGGCAATTGTCACGTACAAGCCTATAGTTAGGCGCCATTAGTGGCATTATGACTGTAATCTGCATTCACATTAAATGTAAATTACGGTGCATTTATTGCCTTCATATTAAAAAAAAAACATGTATTAAAACTTTATCACTAGCATTTTAAAACAAAAATCTGTAATCAACACACAAAAACCTTCCTTTCGAGGACTTCCTGGAATGTGATATGCTCGGACAGTCATGCTTAAGGGTCCCACAATAATCTACCATCATGTGGGCATCTCAAAGTCCCTGGTATCCTTCTTCCATTGTTTTTACATCTTGGTGTAATATGCCACCTTCCTTCTCACTAAAGTCGCCAAGGTTCTCGGGACAGAAATGTAAATGGTTATGGAGATAGTGCCGGCTTCCTGGCATAGAGGTTAGCGACTTTTGTCCATAATCTCACCTCGTATATTCTCGTAAGTAACATGACGACGGTGAGAATCAACAGTGGTTCGAATCGACGTCGGTAACTTACGGGGTATGTGAGCCGGCTGCTCAAAAAGCAATGACAAACTACTGAGCGTAATATTGCCAAGAAATCAACAATCAGCTTGAAGATGCTGATGTTGACAGCGATGTCCTGTAAAGGATATGCAAAACATGGAGATAGTGCAATTTTATGCTCATTTTGCATTCAAGCTTACAAAAACTAGACAGTATGTTTTCAACTAATTCAGAATACTTGTCTGCTTTAAAGTTACCCAGAAAGTTTTGCACAACTAAAACACATGATGACCAGGCCGTGGACTGTTATGTTAATAGAATCAATAAAATGTGGATCGTTTATTCGACTTTCTAATTTCCAGCTTTACGTTTGTCGATGCTCAATTCTGGAAACTTTCTGCATAAGTAATTAAAACAGGTACCATCTTTTTCTGTGTCTTAACAAACTGCTTTCATCAAGCCAAGCTTTTCTTTTTATCAATGATAAGCTTGTTGACAACATTTTTATCTACAACTTTAAATTCATCCCTCAACAGCCACGGTTTTTTTGTCCAGTGCGTATCATTTGCCCTGCTATCCCAGCATACAAAGCATGGATATTTGGTGAATCCCCTTTGCTGCCCAAGTAAGAAGTTCATCATTTCATGATTGACACAAACCAATCAGTTATGCTCTAGATTCTTCAATTCTTTTCCAGAACTGTGTTTATTGTAGCATACTCCTCCTTCATTGTAGCAGAATGAGCAATTGGAATTAAGGCATATTTTTACTTTTGTGTAAGAGACTACCTTTCAAACTACTTTTAGAGCTATCA
Organism: Cepaea nemoralis; assembly: GCA_014155875.1. NCBI lineage: Eukaryota > Metazoa > Mollusca > Gastropoda > Stylommatophora > Helicidae > Cepaea > Cepaea nemoralis. The sequence continues at coordinate 131,499 of JACEFZ010028417.1, read as the reverse complement.
ATGGTTAAGTCGCCACTCATCTGGTTTATAAATTACAACCATTTTGTTTACAAGACCTCCTTAATAAGTACAAAACACAAGGTTGTTTTCTGTACAAAAGAACGAAACCTTGCTCTTCTGTGATCAAAAGTAACCTTTGTTTCAGTAGTCAGTAATTTTTTTTTTGTTCTTTCAAGTCTTGAGTCAAAAGATTCTGAAGATTCCTTGCAGAGATTTAAGATCTCGGATTATTTCATTCAGTTCACACCGGTCAAATAGCTTGAGCAGCCAGAATATCATCTTTGAAATCACTGCCACTGTCATTTGTCTATCCAACATGCAACTGCTGTCTCATTTAGCAGGTAATCCTAAATCTGACTGAAAGCTGGAATTGGTATTTCACTTCCGTGTGGAACAGGTAATCTAGCAGAATCTAAATCTGGATATTTCCATGTTTTGTGATCCCCCCCCTTCCCCTCATTAATTCCATTGATATTTGCAACACAGAAATATCATAGTGGATCTTGGGTCCCCCCCAAACCACTGGAATTCCAAATTTTAACAATTTTCTTTTCCCACAAGTCCACTGTCACAGGTGTTCAAAATATGTTTTGTAAACAACATGAGGAGCCCAAGACTTGTCCTGGTCACCTAGTTTTACTTTAAAGTCAGCAAATTATGCCTTTGCCACAAAAACAGTAATTTGCTTTTTATGTTCATCTTTCAAACTATACTTTTCACAAATATAACAAAATAAATGCGGTGAAAGAAAACATGCTCTTCTTGAAGATGCTATCATTCTGTGTGAGAAATGTAAGAAAATTACTAGTATACTAACATGCATGCAGTGGGTTCATCATCATGCAGTGGGTTAAAACCTAAAAAAGGCAAAACTGAAACTGTAAGTCAACAATCAGTTTTATTTTGCAAGGGACTAGATAGCAATAGTTCCTACCCCCCCCCATCACCCCCTTCCCCCGCCCTCATAGCTTTATAGAGAAAATACTGTAATAATATTAATTAAATACACATATGCCAGTATGTCAAAAATTATAGCTAAATGTTATATTTGGATTTAGCAATTTATGCAACATCAGGTGTAAGCTGTTTAGCACACACACACCTCCCCCCCCCCCCCCCCCCCAAAAAAAAAAAATAAAAAAAAAATTTGTTTTTGTTTTTGTAGGGATGTGTAATCTTTTCTCCAGGGCATGCTGGTGTATTAGGAAATGAGCAGGAGGACAAACTGGCTGATCTTCACCGCAGGGTTGGGTATTGGTGCACGACAAGACAGATGTGGGTAAGACGCTTCCGGATCGTGTGTATAGTGTAGAAGAACCGATAAAGCATTATTGGCTGGAAACAATGGTGAGGCATGGAGTGACCATATAATATGGCCGACATTCAGTTCTACGATAAGAGACGAGGCTAACAAATAATCAGCTGGTACCAGTAATATTGGGACTTTTCGCTGGTTGTTGAAGATGAGGACAGACCGCGTAGTGGAATGCCTCGAGTGCTGTGAAGTCAATCCTTTACTCAACCCAGCTCAATCCAAAATAGGGAATGGCCAGTTTTGGCGCCAAAACTTTCTGCGGTGAGTAAGATAACTAGTGATAGGATTAGAAACCTAAAGAAGCCTAAAGATATTCACATGTAATAATTGTTGACTGCCAAATCATCATCATCAATACGCCCATGTGTTACCAGGGCCCCTAAGGGGTGCAGCGAATAGTAGCACTGTCAATCTACCATGCATGTCTTAAGAGTCATCTAAGGAGGGTTGGCGTGTGATCGGCTACCTCACCACATAGACAATTGCCACTTGTAGAATCCAACCAGTTGTAACCAGCCTTGGCGTCCAGTTAACAGATTCAGTGCCAAACAAAGAGTAGGGTTGGACCAAAAAAACATGGATGGCGGAAAATGGGAAGTAGGGGGTGTGTCACAATTAAACTTTACCGATTCAGTGTCGGAGGATAATATATCGCTAAATGGGACCTCCCATTAGGACAGAAGAACGATATATCTCTATACTAGTGCAAATAGTGTTGTTTGTTTCGTTTCATGGTATCTTCCGCAATTTAAGTGTTCAAATTTACATTATAATACTTGTCCATTTGGTTGTGTATCTTGTTTGGTCCAAACCTACCTTATGTTTGGTACTGAATCAGTTAAAGTTATCAGTTATCAGTTATCAGTTGGGGTATCTTCATTGCACTCCGGACATGTCCATAGGTGCTCAGATCCCTCCCCCCCCCCCAACATATGCATCAGCGTCCGGTGGCTAATACTGCCAGTTCTGTGTTGGTTGACGAGGCGCTTTGTTTTCCCGATGTACCTCTCGCGTCTGGCTGTGCCGATTCTTACTCCAAAGTCTTTTATCCTGGACAGCGAGACAGCGATGTGGAATCACTGACGTCAAAGTCTCTGTTCTCGCCATATCTTTGAGGACGTTAATACATCGGCACGATCCATAGGGCTGGCCATCTACAGGGGGTGCAGAGCCAGGCAGTTTATCAGCTCGTTCATTTCCCTCGACTCCCGCATGTCCCGGGACGAAGATGAAGGTGACTTTACGGACAACAGACTTTCGCAGCGACTCAGTCCACTGTCTACGTACAGATCCAGCTTCGACCTTCTGAATCATGCTCATTGAATCACTCGGTTAAAGTTGTTAATATGTTTCAAATTACAGGGTGTTGCATAAGGAAAATTACTGTATATACACCCCGAAGATACGGCAAGTCAAAACTGGCCATTCCGGGGTTCAGGTTGAGCTAAGTTAAGTAAAGAATTGACTTTCACAAGCATTCGGGAATTCCAGTACGCGGTATGTCCTCATCTTCAACAACCAGCGAAAAGTCCCAATATTACTGGTACTAGTTTATTATTTGTCCATTTGGCTGGTCTCTCCTGGTTGAACTGGAGGTCGGTCATATATGGTCACTCTCTGCCTGACCATTCTGTCCACACAATAACCCTGTATCTGTTCTCCCACACGATACACGCGACCCCGAAGTGCCCTGACCACATCTGCCTTATCGTGCACCAATACCCCACCCCTTGGTGGAGACGAATAATCATCCCATGGCACATAATCAGTTAAGTAGCTATGCTGCATTGAGAGATGAAAGTCTGAAGAAGAAATAAGGAGAAGACATTATTACCCATTATGTGGCACTCCGATAAGCGTGAGCTATGATAGCTGGTCAGCTGATATGATAACCAGCGTCTCGGATCAGGTGGGTGTTCTTGTTTCGATGGCATCATGTGGTGAAGCCATCCAGGCTATCATTGTGTGTGTTCCTCTTGCTCATTTCCAATATCGTTTGCCAGTTGTCACTAAGTTTTCAAGTTCATTTCCACTCACAAATTTAGTTGCATATCCTTTACAGGACGTTGCATTCAACATCAACATTTATTATTTTTGTGTGTGTAGTTTACTAGGCAATTTTACGCGCAGTAGCTTTTATTGCTTTCTGTACGGCTAACGCTCATTGTGAAAATCAACGCAAAGCGAAATGCTCCAAAATAGCCTGTAGCTGACTTTGAATCTAATATGTCGAGATTGCCATACTGCGGTCGCCACCCCCAAGCCACAGGCGTTATAACATCCCGGAAAAAAACTTTACCTGTGACATGACTTCATAATCCACTAGTGCAGACTCCTAACCCATATTACATTTGCGACAATGTATGCCTAATGACAGTGGACTGTCTTATGATCACCAGAAGTCTCCAACGTGGACATGAAAACGCAATAAGTCTGTTTTACCCTATATAAAATATAATATATGAAACATCTGTATTATTATCCCAACCAATAAAATATTCGGTCATGCTTATAGATATTCCCCAGCCATTTGACACGGGCAATAAATTAAACCCTAGTACCCTCTATGTCTTGGGGCTAATAAAGCTTCCCAAATGGCTTTCCGACCACAATGGATCCCCGACAACGAGGCGCCATCTCCCCCTCCCCCCTCCCCCAATCTGCTGTTTCCATTACAAACATACGGCTGTACAATTTCCCGACTCGGTCTGCCGTCTCATGAGCCCGGATTTGCAGATCGGCACCAAACGTTGATCGCCTTCTCTGAAATCACTGCACAGACTGCATAGCGTCGTTATTGTCAAACTACGTGTCACAAATTCCTCGTATCCACCACTAGTGACAAGTGATATGCGTATCCATATTAACTTTCTCGTTTACTACTCGGTACAGGACACACTTAACAATGTGCAGAAGTGGAATGTTTGATACTTCACATACATTATGTCGCACATACATTAAGTGGCAGCTCTCGAGTTGCATTAAGGAATCCCATTGTTCTTCCCTTTACATGCGACAACCATTGTTCTTCCCTTCAAACGCATAGGATTCATGAACAAGCTACTTGTAGCAGAGGCATTCACATCCTGAATTTGAGCGCATGACCAAACAGAAGTGAGAACAAGAGTGTTAATTGATTCAGTGCCAAAGGATAATATATAACAAAATATAACCTCCCATTTGGACAGAAGGGCGATATATCTCCATACTAGGCTCATTGTGTGTGTGGTTTTTTGTGTGTGGTTTGTTTCGTAATATCTTCTGCAATTTCAATGCTCAGTAAATGGACATATACATTATAATATTTGTTTTTTTGATTTTGAACCATGGTTGGTCCACACCTACTTTTCGTGTGGCAATGAAACAGTTAAAGTGCTGCACAGAACTGAGTTATGCATGTGAGACATGGGCAATAAGCAGGCAGGCTGAGAAACATCTAGTGGTAGTGAAAATGTGGTATCTTTGGGAAAATGAAAAGAATACCATGGACGGAGATACAAACACAAGAGAGAGTCCTTCAAAAAACAAATGGCAACCGTAAACCTGTTAGAGAAATTAGACGTGTACAGTCACTATTTGAGGACACGTTTCGATGAGAAATACACTTGAAACCTTGATGGTTTGGTCACATCACGAGACAGTCACACAGACCTGATCCAAGACTCTGGTCATCGTGTCGGATATCGAACCATGACCGCCTATCGACATGGCTCATGATATATATAAAGATTTATCAGACCAGTTGCCGTATACACAACGAAGGTCGGCTGCACTAATCATCAGTATTCTCTTTCCCTTGCCTATATAGTACAAACTAACTATCCTCTTTCCATTATACCTCTTCTAGTTATCTACCCAATGAAAGCAGTGACTTCCAGTTGCAAGTCCTCCCCAGCTCTTTACTCCAATATGGTTTTAAGAAGGATATTTATCCCTTAATATGTTCAAACTATTTTATTTGTCGAGGTATTATGTCTATTTATATACACACCATGTTGTACTTGTCGAGGTATCGTATCTATTTATATGCCTACAATAATTGTGACCAGGTATATGTCTCTTCTTTAACCGTCGCTGTGAATTATGGGATAGTGAGACGTGTCGTATCATAATTCCCAGTCAAACCAAGTCGAGGGCGGGTGACTTAGAAATATACCGCTTTGCGTTGATTTGGATATTATGAGACGTCGGCCGTTCAGAGATCATTGATAAACTCCTGAATTAACGCTTGTGAAGAAAATCACAAACACTCAACACATATTGAGTTTTTGCAACATCATGTAAAGGATATGCAGCTAACATATTTTTAAAAAAAATGTATTTTTCTTTATACCCAAATTATTTTCTCTGTCGAATCGTAATCTCGTGTGGTAATTGTCTGTGATTCCAAGGTTTGCTTAAAGTCTTCTTTATTTGTTACCTGGATCATTGATAATATTCGACCCGTCTTTCCGTACGCTCGCATTTCAAAGACAGTTATTCTTTTTTCTAAATGCTTTGTCATAGTCCGTTGTCTTTGAAGCATGCACAGAGGGCTGCAGATCATTATTGGCATTTCCCGCTACATCAAAAGAGTTTCATATGAATAGCCAAGCGGCCATCAAGATCCTTGCATTCAGAATCAAGAAAGCAAAATGCCACTGTTTAAACATTAAGACCGTATCATTTGTAATTTGATCTATTAAAAACGCAATTCTGTGGCAGAAGCATGCTTGTGTTAAGTAATTAGACCAGCTTGTAGATCTGAGTGCTACGGAAGAATAGGTGGATAGTCTTTTCCTCATGTAGCGAATGTCGTGAGCTCGTGCCATAGTCAATATAAAGTCGTAACCGCTACACCAACGCGCCCGCTAAATTGATATCTGTTAACAATACTTGTCTAAATCCTGTGACTATGTAATTTATGTTAACAATACTTGTCTAGATCCCGTGTCTATGCGATCTATGTTAACAATACTTGTTTAGCATCATGTGTCTATGTATGCTATGTTAACAATATCTGTTTAGATCCCGTGTCTTTGTGATCTATTCTAACAATACTTCTCTAGATCCCGTGTTTATAAGATAGAGGTATATTGGGAAGATGTGTAAAGTAAATACAGGACAGTAATAAACGCCTTGAGGTGTATTGTCAAATGACATTAACCCCATAATTGTATAGACCAGTGGTTCTCAACCTTTTTTGGCCCATGCATCCCTTCACCATATGTTCAGAATGATATTCCCCCACCCTTTCGTATTTCCTCCCGATAAATTCCCCCTCCCCCGCCTCTACACAGTAATATGTAAGAATGGAAGCTAAATTTAATAACACATACTAGAACCAGTGTACACGTCTACATAAAATGTGATTTGCGGGTCTACTTACGTTATAACACGAATTTCAGAAGGGTGAGAAGTACAGAACTGTAATGTATGGAAGGAAAAACAATATCAAGTAATCCGTTCTTGTATTAACGCGATCTTGAAATAATCTGAAGTCCCCCCATGGAAACCCTAAAATCCCCACCACTGCTATAGCCCAATGAGTGATGTGGTCAATGTCACGCAGATGCCTTTGCTTCCCTTAACATTCCCTGGTACCTAAAAGAGGCTGGGTCGACCTGTGTGCCCAGTGACATTAAAATCAATCCGCGTCGATGGAGATTCGAACTACATGACATCCGGGAGATTTCCTAGTGATGAAGTAGCCAGTCGTATGCCAAACCCCCATAGTAGCCGCGTACGACATGTATGGGGAGATTACAGAGTAACTATTTTGGTTGGCTTTGGTCACACACTGGTCATTGCCCGTGCATTAATTAACCAGCTGGCAACAGGGATAATCAACATCCACAGTCTTCGACCTTTGCTGGGTTGAGACTGAGTACTTATTGGCTTGTCCGTATATTTTATTCTACTATTACCCCTACCCCGTTCAATCCCAAGGAGAAGTTATATTTGATTCCATCCCTGGCTCAGATTAATAATCCACAAATAGCAGCTGCCCACGGTTTCACCCTCACAAGCGTATTCATTTGAAGATGATTGTTGTCAGTGACACCGGTATTTACCTGTACAATTTCGTACACAGGGCGGGTTTAAAATTAATGAAAACGAAGACTGGTAGGATTATTTGTGGAATGTATAAAAAGCATATACGCACCTTACTGCCTTCCGCTCTGCAACTGTGGTGCTCACACTTTGAGTTAGATCCTTTAGCATCCCTCGTCAGACTGTTCCCGAAATGTGGCCCGAACTCCTGACTGAGGGACAAGAACGGGTTAGGTCTCTTCTTGTTTGTTGTAGTCGTGGTTTTACCATTGGCGGTGATGTCACCATTTTTGACGTGACAATCTGTGATGACGTCAATATGTTCCATTGTGCACGCGTAGATATGGATGTTATCCAGCTGAAATCTCCATCACAGGATAGGAGAAAAGCATCAAAGAAACTTGGCTGGCTCGAAGTCTTGATAAGAAAGTTATTCTGCCATCCATTCTACTGGGCTAAGTTTTCTGAGAGAATCCAGCTCAGGAACTGATCAAACAAACTCAAGTAATCTCAAATATGGCGGAAATCAAAGATGGCATTGCACAACGCAAACACAAAAGCACGTGCTGTTATACTACTGCATGACTGCTATTGATTTCTCTTTGTTTGCACAAAACAATCGATTTGCAATGAAGTCAAACTTCCGAAACATTAGAACACGTATTAAACCAGCTGGCAATATCTCATGGCTATTTAGTACTGTAGATTCTACCTGCATTCTTAAAGTCTTTAAAACGTTTCATTTCTTTTATCAAACATCTGAAGAAAGTTAGTTTATTATCATTGTTTCTTTGTGTATGTCTCTCGATTAACTGACAATTACATCTGTTAATAGATGTTTAATCCATTCTCCTTGTAGACGAAGTCTACCGAGAAAACCAGCTAATTTTCAAGTCCAGTACACTCTAGAAAATGATCATAAGTAATACTAAAAGAAACGTCGAAATAATGAAATCAAAGCTAAATTATGGGTTCCTAAACTAGCTTTCCGGTATGGCACATGATTGATTGATTGATTGAAACTAGTTTGGATTGCCACCTTCTTGTCCACATCATTCCCTCCCCTATACATACAAACATACAAACGCAGACCCATCTCTTGATGTAACTTAAAATACCCACCGGCTTAAACTCTTTCTAACAAATATGTATCTTTTTGACGGTTATAGTATATTTAAAGTCGTTCCGGATTTTTCTAACGCCCTGGGATCTGTCTACCGCTGCTGGATCTTTATATAGCCATTGCATCTTTAGACAGGTCCTGGATCTTTTAACCGGGCCTCTATCTGTCAACCAGTCGCGGAGAAAGGTGATTTAGAAAGAACAGTACTGCATGCACGCGTTCTGGTAGGCGAGCCGGCGGACAACAGAAAGGTGCGCATAGGACATTAAAGACTCCCTGGGCATGTAAATAAATTAGACAAGCGAAATGAATGAGTCATTTTAGCTGGATGTTATGAGAGCGATGTTCCGCAAAGAACTTGTTACGTCATAGTAATGAAATTGTCCCAGAGGGGAATCAAAATGATCCTTTTTGGATCAAGAACTCCTTTTTAAAGTTATCTTGCGAAAATTGAATAGGATTTAGCTTAGTTTAGTTTAGTTTCGTCGACAGATCAACATCACGGCACACGGGTGTAACCCATAAATGCTGCGTTCTACTCCTAACTCAAGCCTGAGTCCGGATAATCTCAGCTCAGTGCCCGAACTCCGTAGCATCGGCGAGGATCCTGAAATACTTTGGGTAGATTTTTAACTCGAAATTTTGCCCGGGCAGCGCCGTTAGGCTACTCTTTTCCAATTTCCAACTGCCAAGGGATTTTTACGTGCGCAACAATACACATGGCGTCCGATCTCAATACCCAGAGATCAGGGGAAATTTTGTTACTAGAAGTCCACGTGAAAAAATCTCGGCCCTCACCAGGGCTTGAACCCGGGACCCCCAGCACTCGAGGCGGACACCATACCTCGAGATCACTCAACTCCCATTGTTGAATAGATGCTAGACCCGTATTGTCTTGACAAAACAGCAGTACGTTGGCATACCGTGGCACATTTCCGTCTTGACAGACGATAGTTTGGTACATTGTGCTTCAAAAAGGCTTAATAACTACAACCCATGGCGGTGGCGAATGTGACTGATAAGGCCAAATTCGCGCTGTAAATGTTCGTCCACAGTGGATGCATGTTAAAACATGGTCAGTTCCACCATCATGCACCATCCTACGTCTCTCACGCTCTATGTGTGCTTTATCCGCAATCATTTTCTTTTTTCTACAAAACAGCAATAAGGGCACTAAGTAAAGGAGCCTTACACGCCCTGATGTACATCGGGCATTGGACACTAAGTAAACATCACATGAAAGCAAATAACAGCAGAAGGGGGTTGGGAACAGCAGAAGGGGGTTGGGAAAGCAGAGGTCGAGAATAGCAAAGAAGGCTAGTCGCTGTAATCTCGGACATGCAGATTAGCGTGAGACAGACAATAGGGAATTATCAAGCTTTCAAGAATTAACAGTCATATTTAGATCAAGGTGGTTACAGATTAGCCTGGCACAGACAGTTGGGTATTATAAGGCTTTCAAGAATTAACAGTCACAGAAATCAATGGCAAACTACTGTTAATTATTAAGCAATGGTATGAAACGCCCTAATATGCATCGAGCATTAAACAAAGGAGGCTTACACGCCCTATTGTGTATCGAGCATTAAACAAAGGAGAATTACAGGCCTTAACGTGCATCGGGCAGCACGTAAAAGAGCCTTACACACTGTAATGTACATCGGGCAATAGATACAGGAGCCTTACACTCCTTAATATGCATCAGACATTGGACATTAAGTAAAGGAGCCTTAGACGCCTTAATGTTCATCTGGCATTGGGCAGTAAGTAAAAGAGCCTTACACGTCCTAATGTGAATCAGGCATAAGTAAAGGAGCCTTACACGCCCTAATGTGAATCAGGCATAAGTAAAGGAGCCTTACACGCCCTAATGTGAATCAGGCAGTAAGTAAAGGAGCCTTACACGCCCTAATGTGAATCAGGCATAACTAAAGGAGCCTTACACGCCTGAATGTGAATCAGGCAGTAAGTAAAGGAGCCTTACACGCCCTAATGTGAATCAGGCATAAGTAAAGGAGCCTTACACGCCCTAATGTGAATCAGGCAGTAAGTAAAGGAGCCTTACACGCCCTAATGTGAATCAGGCATAACTAAAGGAGCCTTACACGCCTGAATGTGAATCAGGCAGTAAGTAAAGGAGCCTTACACGCCCTAATGTGAATCAGGCATAAGTAAAGGAGCCTTACACGCCCTAATGTGAATCAGGCAGTAAGTAAAGGAGCCTTACACGCCCTAATGTGAATCAGGCATAAGTAAAGGAGCCTTACACGCCCTAATGTGAATCAGGCATAAGTAAAGGAGCCTTACACGCCCTAATATGAATCAGGCAGTAAGTAAAAGAGCCTTAAACGCCCTAATGTGCATCAGGCATAAGTAAAGGAGCCTTACACGCCCTAATGTGCATCGGGCTTACGGTGCTAGACCCATATATTTATAGACCAATAAGCACTCGGTGGCTGATGTGGTCAGTGTGGACACCGGCCGCCTTTACTTCCCAAGACATTTCTGGTACCGGTTTTAGACTGGGTCGACCTGTAAGCACAGATCAAATTTTTTAAAAAATCTGAATTTGCCCAGCTGCGTTTCGAACCCGGGATCACTTGGTCGGTAGGCTGGTGTGAAGAATAAAGTAGCCCCATATTTTGATAGACGAAATCTACACTCCATGGGTTAGGTGGTCATTATAAAGTTGGCCGCATTTACTTCCCCATACATATTTTGGTACCCATTTTATGCTGTGTCGACCTGGTAACCAAGGTACATTTTAACTATTCGCCAGAATACGGTTTCGAACACTCGACCACCGGGTCAGCAGGCCACTGCACTACCAAGACTCCCACTACCTTACGGGGGAAGAGGGAGGGGGTCATATAACAGCCTTGTTTCTCACCGAATTACATCATTCAGATCAAACAAGAATCCCCCACACGAAGTCTGAATCGGCAGCTGGTAGGAACGGGACCAGCGGTTTGCTCATAATAAATCTGATATCTGCAGATCACACAATGCCAGAATTCATCACATGAAAGCAAATAATAGCAGAAGGGGGTTGGGAAAGCAGAGGTCGAGAATAGCAAAGAAGGCTAGTCGTTGTAATCTCGGACATGCAGATTAGCGTGAGACAGACAATAGGGAATTATCAAGCTTTCAAGAATTAACAGTCATATTTAGATCAAGGTGGTTACAGATTAGCCTGGCACAGACAGTTGGGTATTATAAGTCTTTCAAGAATTAACAGTCACACAAATCAATGGCAAACTACCGTTAATAATTAAGCAATGGTATGAAAGTGTGTGGCATTTTCAGTTTCTTTATTGCTGTAGCTTGATATGTAGTGAAATACAAACAACAGCTGTTTTCACAGCCTCCGAGATAACTCACGCTCCATCAACAGAGGTTCATCCAGGAAAAACCAGACAATATTACATAAATCAACATAAAAGCTAATAGAGATGAGCTGACAAATGAACGAGAAAACCTCAAGTAGTGACCCCCATCCCATAATATTAGAGAGGCAAAGATACTTCTAAAGCAACTTATGAAAATAAATTGGAGAAAACAGACAGTACAAATACATTTAAAAGGTTCTTAAGTGCACAATATACACACACACGCGCGCGCGCACACACATACACACACTCACATATAGCCATCTCTCATCAAGCGAGGGGCAATGTGATGGATCCTAATCACCAAAACATAACGAGCTGCTTGATCGAGCATGTCAATTAGGCGCTAGCCTTTGATATATTACTTACCTAACTCCCCCACTCGCACACTCCATGTCCCTAGCTACCAGCCTCCCTCCATAACTACGTTCACCTTTCCTAACTCTCCCTTTTCATTCCTCAATCCCATATTTTGTATCTACCTCCCACCATCCCTACCTTCTCTTTCCCTCCTTGAATCAAACATTTCCTATCAACTTCGCTCCCCCTCCCACCCCACCTCTCTCTCTCTCTCTCTCTCTCTCTCTCTCTCTCTCTCTCTCTCTCTCTCTCTCTCTCTCTCTCTTTCTCTCTGTCTCAACCTTACATGCACATTTGCATGCACATATATAAAACGCCACACCTACCCACACATAATTTCGAGTTCCGTTCTAAAATCACACGTTCCACCACTCACCAATTTCTCCAATCTAAAAGCACACGTTCTAACACTCACCAATTTCTCCACTTAAATCTCACCATATTTCTGATTTAACCTAATTATCCGTGGCTGAAGTTAAATTAGTCCGTGAGTTCTCAAAAAATAAACTTTGGAGCTAGCGTTTTGGCTGGAACATACAATTAACACGTAACATACAGAAAACCAGAGCACATGGTACAGATAGGCAGTATAGCTGTGTGAATATACACAAGATAATACAAGGGGCTTCTCATTAGTCTTTAGCCTGACCAAATTTCAATTTTCTCCTCCTACTTCTTCATGGTCAGGCTAAGTAATCTCTCTCTCTCTCTCTCTCTCTCTCTCTCTCTCTCTCTCTCTCTCTCTCTCTTCTCTCTCTCTCCCTCTCTTTCTCACTATCTCCTCTCTCACTCTCTCTCCTCTCTCTCTTCCTCTCTCTCTTCTCTATCTTCTCTCTCTCCTCGCTTTCTTCTCTCCCTCTCTCTCTTTTCTTCTCTCTCTCTCTCTCTCACGTGTGCGCGCGCGCGCGTGTGTGTGTGTGTGTGTGTGTGTGTGTGTGTGTGTGTTAGTGGCAGTCGACGACGTGGCCGAAAGAATAAGGGCGCTCTATCTTTCCAACCTGCGGTTCTGCTGATAGTCGAGTTAGGGACTCATCCCCTTCACAGATGATTTAAACCTAGGCGTTGAATTCTCATTCACAAAGCAATGGCAAACTACTGAACGTAAATTTGCCTTGAAAATCAACCTGGAGTTGATCGCAACGTCCTGCGAGGGACATGCAATTAAAAGTTAGTAGTTAGCAGCACATCCTTTATAGGACATCACCTTCACCCTCAGCATTTATTGACTGTTTATCATGCATATCGCATTTGAAACACAGCTGCAGACTATTTGGAAGCAGAACGCGTCTTCTAACTTCTTCTTCCTTCTTCTTCTACTTCCTTTCTCTTCTTCATTCGTCATCATTTTTCTTCTTGTTCTGCCTCCTGCTTTTTCCCTCTTCTTCCTCTTTCTTCCTCTGCCTTTTTGTTCTACCTACTCCTTTGTTTTTTAAAAAAATACATTCTATTTACTCCTTTTTCGTCTACATTCTACTTTTTCCTTTTTCTTCTTCGTTTTCATTCTTCTTCTCCCGTTGTCTTCATTCTTCTTCGTTTTTCTTCTTCTTCATGCTTCTTCTTCCTTCTTTTCTACCTTCTCCTTCTTTCTCTTCTTCCCTCTTCTTCCTTCTTTTTCAGACTCCTCTTCTTTTTCTCCCATCTCCCTCCTCCTCCTTCTCTTCTTCATTTGTTCTACTGTTTTTGCCGTGAATCGCCGCAAAAAGGACGCAGATGTAAATTGTATGTGCTTCGTTTGCCTTGGTGTTTGTACTAACATCATACTTGATTTCTTCATTTTCTCTTTTGTTCCTTCTAGCCAACTCTTTCTAGTTTATCCTCCCACCCTGTTCCCCGATGTTCTCACGTAGACCGCTCTAGCCGCTGGTTGATCTTGTTGTATTCTAACTAAATGAACATTAACAAATACACGGAGCAAAAGTCACCATCACCCACCCTTACTTGATTGCGATAACTCATTTTAACTGATTCATTATTCTACTGCACAGATCGCATCGGGACGCAGAGGTGTTTCCAAGGCACCAGGGTCAGGTTTTATACTGGCCAAGACATACTAACAAGTCCTAGTCGTGCGTTCTGAGCAACAGGTCCCTTCCGGGTCCTGACTAATGTAGTACGATCGCTGATTCTTCCGAAGTCGGAGTGTATCTGCCTGCACGGCGAGGAACCACCAGTCTGCACACCAATAAGCCAGATATGGGACAACGGATACTCATGCAAACGACAGTCCGGTATGACATCACACTGATGTTGAACAATAGGATGTCTTCATCCGACATACATGACTTCACGCTGGAGTTCACAGCCAGCGAACACAAACAAGCAATTAATTCATTGCCAAAAAATAGTAGGTTTGGACCGAATATGGCACACAATCAAATGAACGAGCATTACAATGTAAATGTCCATTCAGTGAGCACTGAAATTGCGGAAGATGCCACGAAACGAAACAAATAACACCGCGATCCTGATATGCGATATATCGTCCGTCTGTTCAAATGGGACGTCTGATTTGGCATTGTATTATCCTTCGGCATTGAATGAGTTACAGGAAATCTTTTACAATGAACTCAACAGACAGATCCAACAACAAGCTTCTAGAAACGCAAACAGCTATTACAGCAGACGTTCTTTCTAGCACATCTAAGTAACTGCGTCATGCATATCTTGTCATTTGAAGATAAGTATAAATAATTCCTAAGGAAACAACATCTGCACGGGAAAATGCCGTAACTGGGTGTTGTCAAAGACAAGCATAATGATCGTTTAGAAAGCCAGCTGACTGAAAAACAAACAAAGTGGTCTTCACTTTATTGTACTCGTGTATAATTTGTTAAGCCCATGTAAAAGTTGTATTTGTGTATCGTAAATACGTGTACAGTGAGAATGTATCTGTTTGTGTATCTGCTATGTCGGTCAGTCGCTCGATTGGTCTGTCTTTGTACGTAAATAAGTACCTACCCACCGATCTACCGATTGATATACCTACCCCCTCTCTACCTACGTACCTACGTACGTGCGTACCTACCTACCTACCTATCTACCTACCTACCTACCTGCCTGCCTGCCTGCCTACCTACCTAACAATGTACCTACCTGTGACCAAACTCCTTCCTCATCACATATGACTAAACATAACCTCTCCGAACGTATTATGGTACAAAATACGCGCGACTAGATCTGCCCAGAAACGCATTGTTCATTCCGGAACACTGACTTAGTCGCTAGTGAAATTCTCACTAAACTACCAAAGCTCCACACATACGACGCGCCCGCACACACACACACACACACACACTAGAATATACGAGCCCACACACATATCACATGTCAGTGAATCTTAAAGGGATTACGAGTACAGACCCGTGTACGCAATGTCCAGGGAAACTGACCACGTGTCGGTATTAACTTAAGCCTCTAGACATCACTAAGCCAGGATTTGCTGGCATCAGGCCGGTCGTGCGGGGATGACCATTTTCATGTCGATGGCAATGGAATGGCTTGAGTCCTTGACATGGCTTGGGGTGAGTATGTTAATGGTGGAGCGTACGTTGTTGATGGCACATACGTGGTTGTTGCTACGCTTGTGTTTTTATTTTTATTGTAGTGTTCGCTAGCTCAAGCGTAGTGCATACACGCTGTGTCTACGTGCGCTGGACTGAATTTTGCTTGTGGATTAGCTTTCCCAATTATCAATATCCATCTCCACTGGGCGAACCCACTCCTGACGTATGTGGTTTTGGTTCTTACGTTGTTGTTGTGCATAGGTTGTTGGTGCTTACATTGTTATTTGTAGCTACGTTGTTGTTGGTACTTACGTTGTTGTCGGTGCGTACGTTGTTACGGGTTCCTACGTTGCTATTGGTGTGTAAGTTGTTGTTAGTGCGTACGTTGTTTTTAATGCGTACGTTGTTGTTAATGCTTACGTTGTTGGTGCATCACGTTGTTGTGGTTGGTGCATTACGTTGCTGTTGGTGCATTACGTTGTTGTTTATGCGTACGATGTTATTGGCACTTTACGTTATTGTTGGTGCATTACGTATTGTTGGTGCATTACGTTGTTGTGATCGGTGCACCACGTTGTTGTGGTTGGTGCATCACGTTGTTGTGGTTGGTGCATTACGTTGCTGTTGGTGCATTACGTTGTTGTGGTCGGTGCATCACGTTGTTGTGGTTGGTGCATCACAGTTGTTGTGGTTGGTGCATTACGTTGCTGTTGGTGCATTACGTTGTTGTGGTCGGTGCATTACGTTGCTGTTGGTGCATTACGTTGCTATTGGTGCATTACGTTGTTGTTTATGCGTACGATGTTATTGGCACCTTACGTTATTGTTGGTGCATTACGTTATTGTTGGTGCATTACGTTATTGTTGGTGCATTACGTTATTGTTGGTGCATTACGTTGTTGTTTATGCGTACGATGTTATTGGCACCTTACGTTATTGTTGGTGCATTACATTATTGTTGGTGCATTACGTTATTGTTGGTGCATTACGTTATTGTTGGTGCATTACGTTGTTGTTTATGCGTACGATGTTATTGGCACCTTACGTTATTGTTGGTGCATTACGTTATTGTTGGTGCATTACGTTGTTGTTTATGCGTACGATGTTATTGGCACCATACGTTATTGTTGGTGCATTACGTTATTGTTGGTGCATTACGTTATTGTTGGTGCATTGTCACAAAATAAAACCGTGTGTTTAACCGGTTGATTATTATAGAGGATTTTTTGATTAACCGGACTATCTGCTAAGCAACAAGTGTTTCAACTAATACAGAGAAAACATTCATAGTTGTGGCTGCACGTGTTTCCAAAACAGGTCGGGCAGAAATAACAGTTGTACTTGTACATCTGGTTGACGGATTGGCCACACTCGGAAGTGCGGGAGACGAATCCCGACATCGCCTTGACAAGTTTGTCAACATTTGAATACAGATGGAAGCAGTGGGGTCATAGTGGCAATCGGATGTTGGCCATCACCTGTCGGACAAAATTAAACAGTGGCAGAGGTATAGAGGAAGTGAGTGCGCTGAATCATATATCACTTTGACAAGTCATAAACCTATCAGAGGGAAAACGGAAGTACTTAGCACGGAAGTAACAGTACATATGTCAATTCTTAGTTTCCGGAACATCGAGAAGATTGACGGCTGGTTATTTGCAACTGCTGTTGGGAGTATACAGGAACTCGCTGGCTTGTTTTGGGAATCTAAACAAGTGATGACAACTTTGACAAGGACTAAAGCCAGGAAAAATCGATTCTTGACAATGGATGATATGCGCAAATAACACCTGCAGGACGTCACCCATATCACGTGACCAATTTTAGGGGTTTGCCAGAAAACCATGATTGGAGATGGGGAGTTGACCAAAAACCGTGGATTAGGATGGACGTGTTTGTGGGAGAGCTCTACAGTGTTAGAATAATTTCACATTAACTAGCATGTGCCGTTATGGCAAAGTGTAGTAGCCATCCCGGGAATGAGGCGGTTTTTGCATAAGGTAGTCAATATAGTCTATTAGTTCTAATTAATATAGACTGTAGCCTTGTTAAACTATAGTGTGATGATTAGCACTGTTAGTGGAAAACTAGTTAGAGTAGAATAGTGATATTAGCTCTGCTAGTTAAGAATAGAGTACTGATGGATAATTGGGAGACGGGGAACTTGCCCGCTGGGGTTTTGCACTCTGTATGGGTCTTTCTTTGTCATAGCCTGATTCGGCTCTAGGTGGGTAGCTAATCTGCTCTATGACTAAGTTTAGTTAGCTAAAGATCATTAAGCAAGGCGATAGGCTTACACTCAGCCGATAGGATCAGTGACTAGTACTATCACCAGATGTGTTGTTTCTATCCTAGGTTCCCTACCAGATCCAAGGAAACTCAACAAGTTTTTGGGAAAGATTCAAATCTCATTCGGAAGAACACCAGTTCAACAATCAATAAAGTTGCATACAGAACGTAACTAAAGCTAGAAGGAAGATGATTCACCAAAGAGAGTGATGATTACTGATGCACCACACAGCATCAGACAGTAGTAACTAACTGAGAACATTAATGAGAATAGTTACCTAGTGTGATATAATCTCGTGTAATAGAACACAAGACATGATACGTGAGGCTAGATAGACACGAGTGAGGATCAATCACATTAACAATTAACATTAATAACTGTGTACACACTACAAAGGACTTGTGCAATTTTTTAGGAACGATAGGAACGGACATTGTGTAGGGTGCAACCGGTCCATGATTAACTGTTAATACCACCGGTGTCTATTTCGGATGATCATGAAATGGGATTACCAGAGGTCTACAGAGGCAAAGCAGTATCCAGCATGATGGTTTCGGCACTGGGTGAGATGTACATGTTCTGACGTAACGTGCTGTGGTCTATCCTTGCTGGGATCAGCTGACTGGGTTGTAGTCTGAGAGTCCGATTCTACACACTTTATAGAACACGTCACACATTTTCTTCACATACACGTCTCATATACGTTACACTTTTTTTCTTTTAATAAATTAATCTTTATTAATTTTTAGAAGCAAGAGTTGTTGAGTATGTTGCGTTGGAGAAGTATGAGAAGGGGGCATAGTACGACAGTGAGAGAGAGTGATAGGAAAAGGTGTCCATAGGCTGATGGAGTGTGTTGGACGGAAGCTGGTGGATTCTCCAGAATATTAAAAAGGAGGAAAATATTATAATGTGGGTGTCGGCTCTCTTCACTCCAGGGACGACACTGTAAAGGAGGACACGACATGCATTACGTTATTGTTGGTGCATTACGTTGTTGTTTATGCGTACGATGTTATTGGCACCTTACGTTATTGTTGGTGCATTACGTTATTGTTGGTGCATTACGTTATTGTTGGTGCATTACGTTGCTATTGGTGCATTACGTTGTTGTTTATGCGTACGATGTTATTGGCACTTTACGTTATTGTTGGTGCATTACGTTATTGTTGGTGCATTACGTTGCTGTTGGTGCATTACGTTGTTGTTTATGCGTACGATGTTATTGGCACCTTACATTATTGTTGGTGCATTACGTTATTGTTGGTGCATTACGTTGCTGTTGGTGCATTACGTTGTTGTTGGTGCATTACGTTGTTGTTGGTGCATTACGTTGTTGTTAGTGCGTATGTTATTAATGGTGTGTACGTTTTTGTTTGTGCCTATGCTGTTGTTGGTACGTACCTTGTTAGTGTACTTATATTGTTGGTAGTGAGCATGTTATTGCTGGAGAGTGCGTTACTATTCGAGCGAACTTTCATGGTGCGTATTTTGTTGATGGAAAGTGTGGACTTCTAGTAATAAAATTTCCCCTGGTCTCTGGGTAGTGAGATCGGGCGCCCGTGTGTATTGTTGCGCACGTAAAAAATCCCTTGGCAGTTGGAAATCGAAAAAGAGTAGCCATAACGGCGCTGCCCGGGCAAAATTCGTGTTAAAAATCTACCCAAAGTATTTCAGGATCCTCGCCGGTGCTACGGAGTTCGTGCACTGAGCTGAGTTTCTCCAGACTCAGGTTTGAGTTAGGAGGAGAACGGAGCACTTGTGGGTTGCATCCGTGTGCCGTGCTGTTGATCTGTCGATTAAACTAAACTAAACTAGGTTGTTGAATGTAAGTAAGATGTTGATGCTGAGTACATTATTGATCGTGTGTAGCTAGTTCATGGTGCGTACATTATTGGTGGTGCCTGGTACACTGTTGATGGTGCGCAAAGTGTTGATCGTGCATACACTGTTGATGGTGCGTAAGTTGGTGATGTGCATACGTTGTCGCTAGTTTATGTCGAAGACAAATCCCCAGTACAGATTTTAACACAAACGAAATGGGAAAGACTGGACAATCATTCACACAACCAATTTACAATCTTATCAGGTGTCAACTTCACACCCAAGTCGATTTGAATATATCTCCAGAATTGTGTTTCTCGCCATGAAGGTTTAACATTCTCTTGAGTTCAATCTCGCCCCATGGGCTTTGGGTGGAGTAACAATGCAAAACCTATGCAGGAAACATACTAGCAAGACCCGATACATGACCTGGTAAAATCCCCAATATGCCTATCCACAAACATGAAGGTTCTGTGGCACTGAGTCTGAAGAAACGTCTGCACGAACCTCGCTCCGAAAGATGAGAGTCCTTATCGGGATTTAGGGAAGCTGAACGCCAGTGCACCGGAATTTAAAAAAAAAAAAATTATAGTTATAAATTTATACCGTAACATATTTTTGTCCAACCATCACGACCCTAAAGTCGCCCAGAAATATAGTGATAAAAACTCCGCAGCGGAGCAAACACGGCACGGGGTATTCTGATCATCAGAAGTGGTCTATCTTCCCTGAATGTTTCGGCCCATTTACCTACTTAACATCTCTAGGGGCGGGCCGGTCTGGGTCATAACTCCGGGCGTCTTTCCCTTGCCGTGCGAGACGTTCGGTCAAACACTTATAACAATTCATTCATTCATTCATTCATTCATTCATTCATTCATTCATTCATTCATTCATTCATTAGCATGTCCTTTGCAGAACCTCGCTCCCATAACAACCTTCCGGAAAACTTCTCGATCACAAGCAAGATGTCCCTCGTCCGGTACACCCATCTGGAGATCATCCGTAACATCCTGCACCCATCTTCTCTTTGGCCTTCCCAAGCATATACCACTCCATTATTGTTCTCTCTAAACTTTCATGACGTTTCAAGTGACCATAATATATATCAATGTTCTTTGTTTTATCACCTTTAATAGCCAACCCTCTTCAATATTCAGCCTTTGAAATATGAATGCATTTGTTCTTTTCTTTACCAAAGATATTCTTAGAACCCGTCTATAACATTTATATTCAATGGCATTTATGTGCTGTTCAGCTTGTTTAGTAAGTGTCCAGGTCTCACAATTAATAATTAATTAATTAATAATTAATAATAACAATTAGTACCGGGCAATTTTCAACAGTTTATAGGAATTATCTGCGAAGGAAATGCGGCGAGGCAGAGAACTGGTCATCCAACATCTAACGTCGTGGCCTCGATACTTAAAGACTTCACTCTTCACATCCTAACGGCATTATCTACCATCTACTTTGCATTACCTTATGAGACGGGCTGGTCTAGTACATGCTGTGTCAACTGGAAACATCAAACAGGGATAAGATACAGAGATCGACAAAGAGAAACAATAAAAGAACGGTTGAAAACGTATCACGGTCGTTAATCGCAAAAACTCCGACTCGGAGCAAACACGGCAGGGGGTTTCTGATCGTCAGGAAAAAAAAAACCCTCTTTCCCCAAGTATTTCGGACCATTAATTTCCTGATACTCTCTGGGGGAGGTCCTGTCCGGGTTATGTCTCCGGGCGTCTTACCTCTGCCGTGGAGACGTTCGTTAGGTCACATTAGTTATCCCTGATGTTATGCTTGTCCATTCGCTGTTACCTTGTCTACTCTCAAGCACTCCCTCCCTCGGCGAGGAGAACACGTGCAGCCTGTGCTTGCCCCTGTGCACGTTTGGTCTTGGGATGCCAGCTTAATTCCCCGCCACGGCCTCTGTCACCTCCATACGTCTCCGTTGCCATTTTCTTTCCCCGTGCCCCGTTCACGGCACCGCACCCTTCTAGGAAGCCGGAACTTCCTTTCTTTGGACCCACCTCTTGGTCTCCCTGCAGCTGACTGGGTGCGACCTACGGTCGATTATCGCTATATTATGGAGGCTGGACTTCGGCCGACATTTGCGTGATTGACTGCACTCAGACTCATCACCTGCGTTCGGAGGAACTCTATTAAGAGTTCCAATTTGTCAAATACAAAAATGTATAGACATTTCTGAACAGCATAATAATATGCGCTGCTCGACATGGCATGTGATGATGATAATTGCCACAGAAATACCAAATATTACGTAACATGTTAGTGTGTTCTCTATCCGATTATCCGAATCCAGAAATAACCGGAGGCCTAACAACACACGGAGCAGAGAATTACAGACAGCGACGGACAATATTGGGAGGATATGGAGGGAGCTAAGGCAGATAGCAAGTGATAGAATGGCGCGGCGTGGTTTGGTTGAGAGCTTATGTCCCAGTGGGCGACACGGGGCAGAAAAGGAAGATATCCGATGAAGGGTCTCTTCCGTGTTATCGCAACGTGACATGGATATGAAATTGGCCATCGAGCAAGCACGATTTGATGCATCTGATCGCCAGAAGCGTCCCCTTCCCGGGATGTTTAGACTCTTTACCTTCCTAACATACAAGTTAACGATTAACTCTTATTACAGTGTAACTATCGCGTGCGTTTGGGAATGGTTAGGAGGTTTCGCTGATAGTGTTATGCGTGGTGTGGGACGAGGTACGTCGTCTTTGGTCGTCGTCTACTAAGAGAAAGAAAGACAGGCCACCTATTGCCCTGTGCATTAAGGCCTACAAAAAAAAAAAAAGATTCCCTCAACACTTCACTTATCCATATCAGCTTACTGCAAAGGGAGTTGCTGTTTGGGAAGCCGCGACAGTGTGGCGGCTAGACACACTTCTGCCGACACGGTAGTCATGGATTCAATTCGCATCGGGGTGGTTCAAAATTGACCTGGCCTCACAGGCTGACGCAGCCTAAAATGGCTACCTGGAAATGTCTCAGGAAGTAAAGACGATATGTGTCATACATGACTAGGGATGCCAGATACGTGGGAACCAACAGGAGGACATAATAAGACAAAAAAGAGGACAAAGGAGGACATATTGAATGTTTCATTTGAATAGTTACAGATTAAACTAACGATAACTACAATTTTATTACAATAGCTGCCAATAAGTGTATCTTACTTTTAGTGGATCGACCAAGAAACAATCATGTTAAAAATAAATATAAATTCAATAGAGGCCTTTTTAAAAATGCCAAAAAAAACACAAAACAAAACATTATTTAAACAGCCGATTGTAAAATTATTAATACTACCTTTATAATCTTTATTAATTACACAACATATTTCTCGGAGGAGCCAACATTTCGTAGAAGTTCCTCGCTAGCAATCACATATGCATAAAACTGTTCACAGATAAGATTCTTCAAATTGTACTTTGTGAGAATGATGCCCTTTATAGAGTCGAGTAAGATTCTGTTCCTTTCCTTTGTCCATTGAGCATTAATCAAGGAGAACACTCTTTCCACATTGCCATTGTGTCCAGAAAGATACAGAAAAATACTTCACAAATTTTAAGTAACTCTGAAAAGCAACATGAATTTGGGCAACTTTGGAAAAATAAACTCCAATGTGGGTTTTAATCAAGAAAAAAAATGTTTTGCATATCCTTTACAGGACATCGCTGTCAACATCAGCATCTTTCAGCTGATTGTTGATTTCTTGGCAAGATTATACGCAGTAGTTTGCCATTGCTTTCTGAGCGACCGGCTCCATACTCTCATAAGTCACCGGCGCGACTCGAACCGCTTCCAATTCTCGTCAACCACGAGAGTATTCGGGGTTACGGAGAAAGCTGCTAAATACTCGGCCAGGGAGACCAGCTTTAATAAAGAAGTAAAAGTAAATATCAAAAAGAGTAATGAGCCAGATACAGATAACAGCTGGAATTACTATAATCGACTAGTTGGCAGAAATGCACAGACTGTGCATATTTTAACAATATAAACATACGGTAGAGTGTAGATACATTGTAAGTTGTACCAACAATACATAAAAATTATAACATAAAATATAAGAAAAGCCGGACATTTTAAAGGTCTGACGGAGAATATTAGGCTAAAAAGGAGGACATGTCCTCTTTTTGCCGGACGTCTGGCAACTAGTTTAGTTTAGTTTAGTTTAGTTTAGTTTAGTTTAGTAACTAGCTTAGTAACTTGGCAACCCTATACATCACCCACCAAGTACCGATTTTTGTGTGTGCATATCCTTTATAGGACATCGCAGCCAATACTAGCATTTCAGCCGTTGTGAACTATTGGCCAATTTACGTTCAGTAGTTTGTCATTGCTTTCTGAACGACTGGCACAGATACCAACGTGAAACTAACACAACGCAGTCTGCTGACAAATCGCGTGCAGCTGTGTTTCGAACGCGGGTATACGGGATTACGAATCGCGTCCGTAAAATCATTCGCCATGGAGAATGGCCCGCACCGATTGATCTATGCAAATATGGGCCTAGCCTTAACTACCCTATGAGCCTAAGATGAGCATAGGGCTCATTTACTGTACTTACAGAGTAAGATCATCATGACCGGATGGATAAGACTGCTCGCTCTTAAACATCCGGTGTGCTGATGACGGTAGCGGGTTCAGACCCTACACCGGTCATTCGGACTAAAATATTGACTTCTCGTCCTTGACGTAAATTACAAGTCCCTCAGAAGTCGGAGTGGGTTCGCCTGATAACGAGGGACACTGATAACAGGGAAAGCTAATCCACACGCAAAAATCAGTCCAGTGCACTGGACGTAATAGCACATGCACATGTATGGATTACGCTTAATTTCAAAGCGAGCGAACGAAAAAAATACTTACAGTGTAATTGAAAAGGCTGTATTACCGTTTTTAAATATAAAGTATCAGTTACATATATCTATCACAAAAAATACACAAATAAAGCCATCTTAAGCACTCCGATGTGTTTTGAAATCTCACTAAGCAGACGTCAGACGTAAAACAGACGTGAAGCCGACGTAAATCCACCGCAAGTTGTTATAATGTCGTAAATCTAACCACTATCGATTTCACGTAACTTCCGTTTGGAGCGCCATTTTTTAAAAGGTGGTCGTTATTTCTGGAGCATCTGTCGCACATACGGCTAGTAAAATATAGTACTGATTCAAATCAATAATATTGATAACAGTCTTTCACACATGGCAAAGCACGATATTATAACTTTGTGTTTCTCTCTCCTAGTCCTCACCTTCCTCCATATTCGTTTTCATCGACTTCTCCTACTCCATTTCGTGCACTTTCCCCTGTTCAACTCCTTCTCTACCTCTTCTTCTTATTCTTCTTACTTGTCGTCTTCTTCCTCCACTTCTTCTTTTCTCCATCTCTTCTTCTTCATCCTTTTCTTCTTCGTTATTCTAGTCATCTCTTCTTCTTTATTTCCCCGTCTCTTCGTCTTCTTCTTCCTCCACCTGATCTTTTTCTTCTTTCTCTTAACCCACTGGCTCTGTGGCCAAAGTGTTACGAATACAATTCGTAAACTTGCATACCGCTTTCAAAACACAGCCGCGGGCGATTTGGCAGCAGACCGCCTTACGTTGGTGTCCCACACAAAGGTATGAGTTCCGTCCGTTCAGAAAGCAATGACCAACTACTGAATGTAAACTTGCCAAAAATACTGGGGTTGACTGCGACGTCCTGTAAGGATATGCAACTAACTAACCTAACCCACTACTCTTCTACACAAATTTCTCTTCATCTTTATCTTCCGTAACTTTCTCCATTTTCTCAGTTTCCTCCCCCTCATCATCATCTTCTTCTTCATCGTTTCATTCTCTTCTTCTTCATTGCCGCCCTCCTCCTCATCATCTCTTTTTTTTCCATCTCAAATAAAGCCATCGCTATTGTTTCAACTACCCATTAAGCGGTGTGTTCGGCGAAGAACTTTATCTCATCCACCCCGTGCCTTTCGACATTAGAATGTATGTTGCTATTATCAATTCCCTTGACCATATTCCTGTTTCCCATATCTTTTGACATAACTCTTGATATAATCCCCCATTGTGTTCTCTGTTAACTTTATTAAACAACGCAGATTGTTTTAAAATTTCTCGTCTGAGGTTGTTTATTGCCAACTCTACTTCGTCTATTGCTGCAGCTCTTCTTGTTTCAAACATAAACACAACTATTTTAGAATCACTAATATATTACCAATTAAATATTTCATTGAAAGTACCAAATCATGGGTACACAGACAATGCAAAAACAATAACATGACAAAAACATTCAAAGTTATTGATCGATATTCATAGAAACGCCGCAAAGACATACGACCAAAGGAAACAATAGTAAAGTCAAGTCAAGTTGAGTGTAGTCAAAAACCGACATCACAGCACTCGGGACATTCCCAAATGCACTCCGTCCTAAACTTCAACAACCAACGAAGAGTCCAAATACCAAATTTATCAATTGCCGTTGGGGGGAAAGTCAAGTCAAACAAAAGTAAAGACTTCTTTCCATGGCATGAGGCGTGTTAAGTACAATGTGCTATCCCTGTATTTTAAAGCATCCAGCGGTCGATGAGTGATGTGGTTAATGTGACACCTGCCGCCTTTATTTCCCAGTTAATTTTCTGGTACCAACTTTATGCTGAGCCAACCTGGAAGCTCCTCTCCCGGAAGCGGGTTGGAACACATGACTACTCGATCGGCGGGCAACCTTCCTAGTCACTACTTTACCGAGGCTCCCTTGCTTCTTTCAGCACGGATCAATACATGTAAACTTATGTCACACGCTCTTAAAGTAGGTTATCTATTGGCTGTGTTAAATGCCATGGAAACAATACAGATGCCGATATATAATTGTTACACCAGCAGTCCGTCTGTATCCTCGGGGCTGCATGGCTCGATACACGGCGTTGACTTTTTGAATTTTTACACAATCAGAAAAGTTCGGCAATATTTTCCCAGCCCATGGATCGAGCGTCTAGGCTTCCCAGACCAGGGCGAAAAACTCGGAGAACCCGCGTGTACGTTTATAACCCCTCGGTAGATGGGCTTCTAAACGAGCAGGCCGAACAGGTATCTGCGATGGCAACACTTCACAATTAAAAAAACTAAAAAAAAATATCTGGTAAACACATGTGGATCCTGACGTATTATACGGAGTACGAACACTTTCATGAGACTCGCCATGTATAATATGCATTTATGGAGATATCCGTATGCAATGAAAGTAATCCTCTTTCAAAATCAAACCAATCCGCAAGTACCAAGACCACGTTTTCATTAAGTTTTCTACAAATTTGATTTTAAATTTGCTCTCTGTACTAATCCGTGGCAAAGGCGTTTACGGATGCAGTTCGTAATCTCGCATACCGCGTTCGAAACACATCCTGCGTTGTTTAAAACATAAAATGAACTGGTAGGGGTACCGGTTGTTCAGAAAGCAATGGTAAACTACTGAGTGTAAACTTGCTAATAAATCACGAACAAACAAAGAATAATGGGGTTAACTGCTACGTCCGGTAAAGCATATGCGAATTTTCTGTACTAGTTGTTATGGCTGCGTGTTGCTTTCTTATTTGTAATATATGATTTCGTGAGGTAAAGACTTGCTGGAGATGATCACTTTTTCAGGAGTGCGGCTCCGTGAGCCATGAACGGAGTACAATAAATGCAACATGGCAGTGAAAACATATAAAGGTGAATAGCTAACCGCCGGCGTAGAGGCAAACGGCAGAGGAAGAAGCTGACTTACCACGGCCATTTTTTATTTCCGCATATCGTTTACAGGACATCGCTGTCAACATCATCATCTTTCAGCGCCCTATAGGTGCTAGAATATGTGTGAGGGCCCTCCAGAGGGAGGGGTGACTTGGGAGCAGGAATAACTCGCGGGTATGGAACAAGCACAAAGACAACGCAAAGCATGAAGACAACGCAACGCCTTTTAACATCGTTCAAACGTACAACAGGAGAAAGCCAACCAGAGTCATGACCTGGGTGAGTCATCCCACAGAAAGTGTCTGGAAGGTAAAGGGTCGAAACACTCCGGGAGAGGAGGATAACTTCTGACAATCAAAAGCCTAATGTCGTGGTTGCGTCCCGGTTGATATGTTTTTTTTTTAAATTTTTGAAAGGGCCGTTCAGCCGAAACTGTGAAAATGCCATACACTTTATTTCTTTAAAGAGCTGCTATGGCGTATGGCTAAACACTGTCCTGCCTGTCCGACACAATGGTAATGGGTTCCAGTCAGCATCGAAACAGATTCGAAAAATGTAGTTGGACTTCGAGGAAATGTCTTGGTAAGTGAAGGCAGGTGGCGTGCTATTGACCACGCCACACCTGGAGTTTCGATTGTGGTACACACGTGTGGGTCTAAACACGCATGCTCCATACGCCTTAAGATGAGTAAACGATTCCTTTACTCACTTACATACCATCTGGACCAGTTCGTGACCCGTTCACAGGAGGCTAATTACGTTTCACATGTCTACTTAAGATGGTGTCTGACCCCACTTCTGCAGGTGGGGTATCTGTGGAATATCAAGGTGCTCGTCTTCCCAAGAGTTCCACAAAGTACTCATTGCAAATGTTCATTTGATCTTTTATGTTGGTGAGAGTGTTGCCATTACTGGTAAGAATTTTGCCATTAGTTCCTGATAAATCCTCTTATTTTATTCTTTGAACTCCAGCGTAGTATACGCTGAACTAAATTTTGCGCGTGGGCTAGCTTTCCATATTACCAGTGTCTCTCGCCATCAGGCGAACCCACTCCGACTTCGGAGGTACTTGTAATTTACGTCTCCAAGTCATGGACGAGAGGTCAACATGCAAATCCAACTGACAAGTGTAAGGGTTGAATCCGCTACCTCAGCATCAGCACACCGGGAGTTTAAGAGCGAGCGTATTTATTCATTCAGCTATGCCGACCTCTAATAAGTCCTCTTGTTTGGTTATATGTTTCTACTATTTCCCTTGTGGTGCGGGGCGCAGGTCTCGGAGGTGTCATTTCAGGTGGCATTTCGGAGGTGTCACTGTACACTTCCGTTTTTCTTCTACAATCAAATACAAATTCTATCTCCTCACCCATGATCAAAATCACACCCACTGTCCTGACTTTCCAAGGAGACGCGGTAATTCAGTGGCTAGTGTGCTTGCATGCTGATCCGGTGGTCCAACGTTCAAATCCTCGAGATTGGTTAATTTGACCAGGGATCGCAGGCCCAACCCAACCTACAACGAGTACCAGCATGGCTGATTGAGTGCCCGTTGGTCGAGAATAGGGGGCTTTATATACTCAATGCTCCTGAAGGCATAACAAGTGGGCTTTACTTAACTTGACTTTCTGACTTTCATTTGTTCTAACGTTCACGTGATATACCTTTCACATGCTCTAACTGTCATGTGCTCTAACTGTCATGTGCTCTAACTTTCACAGGCGATAACTTTTACGTGCTCTAACTTTTTTTCATGCACTCTAATTTTCACGTGGTCTAACTTTCACGTGCTCTAACTTTCACGTGCTCTAACTTTCACGTGCTCTAACTTTCACATGCTCTAACTTTAACGTGCTCTAACTTTCACGAGCTCTAAATTTCATGTACTCTAACTTTCACGTGCTCTAACATTCATGTGACCTACCTTTCACATACTTTAACTGTCATGTGCTCTAACTTTCACGTGCTCTACCTTTCATGTTCTTTAACTGTCATGTTCACTAACGGTCATGTGCTCTGACGTTCATGTGCTCTAATGTGACGTGCTCTAACGTTGATGTGCTACAACGTTAATGTGCTCTATCTTTCATGTGCTCTAACGTTCATGTGTTCTATCGTTCATGTGCTCTATCTTTCTTGTGCTCTGTCTTTCATGTGCTTTAACCTTCATATTCTCTTGTTTTCATGTTCTCTATCTTTCATGTTCTCTAACTTTCATGTACTCTGACTTTCATGTGCTCTGACTTTCATGTGCTCTGACTTTCATGTGCTCTAACTTACATGTGCTCTATATTTCATGTGCTCTATCTTGTATGTGCTCTGTCTTTCATGTGCTTTAACCTTCATGTTCTCTTATTGTCATATTCTCTATCTTTCATTTTCTCTAACTTTCATGTTCTCTGACTTTCATGTGATCTAACTTTTATGTACTCTAACCTACATGTACTCTATCTTTCATGTGCTTTAACATTCATGTGATCTGACGTTCATACACGCTGACTTTCATGTGTTCTGGCTTTCATGCGCTCTGGCTTTCACAAACACTGACGTTATCGGCGTTTGTGTGTGTGTGTGTGTGTTTGTGTGTGCGCGCATGTGTGTATGTGTGTGTGTGCGTGCGTGTGTGTGTGTATTTGTGCCAGACCTAATGAAGATTTTCAAATATATTTAGTTACGCAATGTGAAAAAAAATTACCTTTTAAAATTTAATTCATAAAATATGTCATATGGGGAAAAAATGATTTAATTTGCACATGTTTGTGCAACCTTGAAGCAGAATGTCTAGCATTTTCTATAGATTTAAAATATTCATTTTACCATCTTTCATTCGCAAGTTATTTAATGTTCAACTGCCTCATTTTTTTATGGTTGGCGTATAAAAATAAAAGTTAAACTTGTGTCACATAATGAAGCACAACTGTCCAATACAATGTAATTAATTCATCCATGTTACTGACGTAAACTAGACATTCATGACTGAGCAAAAGCAGACGGCAATAAGCTTATTTAAAATTCCACTCGCCATTCAATTCATGCTTCTTTAAACACTACAGTGGAAACACAATCCCGTCTGCTTGGTTTCTCTTATTTGAATGCTGAAAAATCGCGGAAAAAGTATTCCGGGCTCTTGTCGTGGGGACAAGGGGACATAACAAGCATCTTAGAGACTTCATTACATTCAGTGTAGTTCTTGACTGGCGTAATCCCCGTTGACCGGGCGTGTGGGAAGAGCCCAGATTTGTCTGTCATTTGCACGTTTTACATCGTTCCTTTACAACAGCAATTTGGCCATTAAGGGCGGGGGAGGTTTTCTGGTAAGGAATCCGCCTGTGAGACGAAGGGTACTGTATTCACTTCCAGATTAAAAAAAAATACAAGAATCTAATTCACACGCAAAAACCAGTCCATTGCACTAGAAATAGTAGCACCTGTATAACAGCGCCTGAGTTTAAAGCGAAGCGGGCCCAAAAAACTAAAAACAAACAAACAAACAAACAAACAACAAATAAAACAAACAAACAAACAAAATAAAACCAAGGATCCCACAATGTTTCGTGATTGTGGGGTAGAGGATTGGATGACTTCACTTCTCAGATAAGGATGAAAAAATAATTGGATATTATGTTTAAGGTATCCCATTGTTTTTCTCGACAGAAGCTCTTAAGGGGAAAACGATCGCTATTGAAATAATGAGTTAATTTCAAACCGTTTACAAAAAAGGATTGGTTTGAAACAGGCAATGTTAAAACAAAAACCAGTCAACATCTAACCAAACATGAGCACAAAAGCTTGGCGTGCGTGGTTCTGGGCGTTTACTCAACAAAGAAAATCAAGGGTAAAAGAAGGAAATGATAGACACATGAAAATTGCCAGGTGTAGAAGTCTCATTTATTTCATCAGCATTTCTAAGTAATGTTTGTTTGCTCCCCAAGTGGTGGCTCTAAGTTTCATAATTGCAGCTAATTTTCATAGCTAGACCAGGGTGAGGAACATAAATCAATCAATCAGGTGCCGTCTCCACAATGAAGGTTGGCTTCATTGGATCTTCAACACTGTCTCCCGCCTTGATTGTACATTATGCGAGACTGCTGCTCGTCTATCTCTTGATGTTATCTTTTCATTTTTATAGTTGTCTATCTCTCCCTCGCTTGCCTTCAACCTTGTTCACAAGTTTGGCTTTTATAAGCATATTATTTCTAACGTGACCGACATATTTCACTTGCCTCTTTTTTATTTCTTGTATGAACCCTCTTTTCATTCTCAGTTTTTCTAGAATCTCTGTATTTGATTGGCTTTGTTTCCATGAAATACAACATTTTTTTTTCTGTACATCAACATCTCCTGGGCCTATTCGACTTTCTAATTGCTTGTTCATTGTCCATGTTTCTCTCTCCGCCAGATATTAGCAACGGCTTAAAAATGAGAGTTGTCAAATGTTATGTATAGTCAACACTAGTATATGGCGCTGAAGCTTGAACATTGAACAAGCAATTAGATAGTCGAATCGAGGCCCTGGAGATGTGCATATACGCACAAATATGTCATACTTAATGGGGAAAAATTTCATCATCTCATCTCATCATATTCCTATTGTACCTTGCAGTGTCGAGGTGAATAAACATCGTGAGAGTGCCCGATTATGGGCTTCATGTATCGATATTCCCATGACTCTTTACTTGTTTCAAGGGATATTCGTTTAGGTGAATTTTTGTTGTTTGTTCTTCTTTAGTTATAGTCATTACCTCTGTGTTAGTTAGTTAGTTAGTTAGTCGCAGTTCCAACTTCACAGCAATGGGTCGTCCCCATTATGCTCCGTTCCTGTGCCAGTGAATATCACACAAAATGCTCCCCACTGCCCAATGTGAAAAGTGGAAAAGACAGGAGTCTCGACAAACAACAGCCCGCACAGATACACTGTGCATAATGCCGCCGCCAGAATGTCAACACAATAGTCCCCCACAAAACATCCAGTTCATTTCTGATTGAATCGGCAGTCATTTTCCCATCTGGACGTTTCCTAGATGTTCACCCACACAGTCCACGAAATACAGTTCATCGTCGATGGAGTGGCAGTCAACCAGAAGCCCAGCAGCCACGCATTTCTGCATAAGGCAAAAACCGGTCAACTCTGGGACATAGCCATCTACCATCGCTCCGAACATGCAGTCACGTTCCAAAAAACCTCGGGCAGATTCAAAAGCACTTCACACGAAACTCACAGCTCACAGTGTCGCGCCACGCACTCACTCAGTAGCAGGGCGACGGAACCATCAAGCCTCCTTAGTCGCCTCTTACGACATGCGTGGTAGGCTACAGTGTTGCTATTCTTTGCTTCCCTTATGGGCCCCGGCAACACACGGGAGCATTACCTCTGTTTTGCTTGTGCTAATTTTCATGTTATGTTCCCTACACATTTCGTTTAGACTATTCATGTGGTCTTGTAATTCAGCTTCTGATTTTACTATTAGTGCCTGGTCGTCCGCAAACAGGAGTTCTCTGATGGTTAGATATGCAGATGGTTCTTCTTCTGTGTTCTCGTCATGCGGTATTCTTGCGGTCTCTGTTTGGCTGGTTTCTTTACATATGATGTCTATGTATGTTTTGAACAAGAGAGGGGAAAGGACAAAACCTTGTCGTACTCCAGATCTTATGGTGAAGGGTTCTGAGTGTCCTCCAGTTGCTCTCACTATGCATTCACTGTTGTTGTATAAACTTCTACATAGGTTTGTTAGATGTGTACTCACTCCATATTGTTTAGGTATTTCCCACAGCTTGTTTCTATCTACTCTATCAAATGCCTTTTAATGGGGGAGGGGGGGGGGGGACAATCAAATATAGAGGTTTTAGAAAAAGCTGGGAATGAAAAGAGAGTTGATGAAAGAAATAAAAAGGAAACAAGTGAAATATTTCGGTCACGTTAAAAGACATAACACTCTTATAAAAACCATACTGAAGGGTAAGGTTGAAGACAAGCTAGCAATATGTCAACAGCAATACAAGCGGGAAGATAACACCAAGAGATGGACAAACATCAGTCTGACAGAATGATACTGTTAGGGCGGGAGACAGACAGTGTTGGAGCCACCCGTCATTGTGTAGACGACACCTGATTGATTGATTGACAGAAGACTTTTATCGTGGAAAACTTCTGCAAAGGACAAACCATTGCATGATGATTATGACGAATTGTGATGGCAAACAAACAAAACACAAGTCACAGCAATGTTGTGTGTTTTAATTAACAAAAACTGATAAATGTAAAATACGCAACTAAAATAATACATCCAGGATATTCAAACAAAAAATACATAGTTATTATGCAATGAAGGACAAGATGAGCCAGACAGACCTACATGAATAATTTAACTTCAGCCAGCCGAAATGCGCCGAGATTGTCGCCTTCTCCATGTCCAGCGACAGTTTCCTAACAAGATCTGAAAACTGTAACCAACAAGGAATTGGGAACTCCAGCCCTACAGCATCTTGGAGAAAAAGGCGTATAAGTTGTTACACGAAAGGTTCTCTCTAAAATAGCCAGCCCATGCATTTTTAGCCCGTACAGCAAACATATTTTGCTCAGCGCATAGGCAGATGATACATTGACATGAAGGTTCGCTCACACAGTTTACTGGGTACGGCTAGGAGTGCGACTCCTTCAGCTGTGAACAGGATGCGAAGAAAGGCAACATGACGGCAATGACTTCTGTTGGGTTTTAGGGAACCGCCGATGTGGAGGCTGCGACAGAGGCAAACCTGTCTGTGAAAGGAGGTACTTTTTTGGATAGAATGGAAGGTGCCATGACCTAACGGTATGTGAAAGGACGTGCTTTTCTTGAATAGAATGGAAGGTGCTATGACCTAACGGTCTGTGAAAGGAGGTGCTTGTCTTGGGTAGAATAGAAGGTGCCATAACAATTTAGGCAGGTCCCAATGCACAAAGTACAGGCTATGTGGCGACGGAGTCACGAATGAGATTCGCAATCCCGCATACCGCATTCGAAACACAGCTGAGGGCAATTTGGAAGCAGACTACCTTGCGTTGGTTTGCATACAATGGTGTGAATGCCGGTCGTTCAGAAAGCAATGACAAACTACTAAACGTAAACTTGCCCAGGAATAACAAACAGCCAACAAATGCTGAGGATGACAGCTACGTCACGTAAAAGATACGCAACACTTTTTTTTAAAAATACACAAAGTGTACAATTTTCGCTCCCCGAGGGCAGATTGGATTATGGATTGGCACACATGGCGGTATATTTGCCATAAAAGTGCGCAAAAAATAATTGAACTCGTAGGGGTCAGGATGCGAACACAAGACAGGTAAGAAACACACAGGATACATGACCATGTTGGGCACACCCCCGTAGACTGCCAGGAAGGTTGCAGTGGCCAGAATATAGACGACTAGATGGATCCTGTCATGATACGCAGTGGAGTTTATTACTCATTAGAGAATGCAAGCTAATTATCTAGGAATACGTGTCTGGTCATTACAATACTTTGAAACTCACTGTTTTAAATTGACTTTGAAGTGAAATCTCCACCCCTTGTCAACATATTGAGCACCATTGTATCTTTCAGAAACAATTAAATGAATAGCATCTGAACTTTTATAATCTCAACTACTGAAGCCAAAGTAAAAACGAACGAACGAATTTTATTTTATTTTCAAAGGGTCACAAATTGGGCACAATACCAAATTTATTCACATTTTTACAAATTAGGCACGCAGATCGTGTGACTTAAGTGACGTTTAGCAACATTTTGAGAGTTGGGGGTGTAGCGCACGATATACTAAAAGGTTAGCTAGCTGCATATCCCTTTACAGGACGTTGCAGTCAACACCATCATTATTTGCTGCTGTGATCTCTTGGCAAGTTTACGTTCAGTAGTTTGCCATTGCTTTCTGAACGACCGGCACTCATACCATTTCGTAAAAAACCCGACGCAAAACGGTCTGCTGCCACAGCTGTGATTTGAACGCGGGTATGCGTGATTACGAATTGCGTCAGTAACTCCTTCGCCATCGAGCCGGCTACTAAAAGGTAATGCTAGTAATTCACAAGTAGATTTTGTGCTGACAAGCACCTCTACACAAGTAGATATTGTGCTGACAACACTCTCACACAAGTAGATATTGTGCTGACAACACTCTTCACACAAGTAGATATTGTGCTGACAACACTCTTCACAAGTAGATATTGTGCTGACAACACTCCACACAAGTAGATATTGTGCTGACAACACTCTACGCAAGTAGATATTGTGCTGACAACACTCTACACAAGTAGATATTGTGCTGACAACACTCCACACAAGTAGATATTGTGATGACAACACACTACGCAAGTAGATATTGTGCTGACAACACTCTACACAAGTAGATATTGTGCTGACAACACTCCACACAAGTAGATATTGTGCTGACAACACTCTACGCAAGTAGATATTGTGCTGACAACACTCTTCACAAGTAGATATTGTGCTGACAACACTCCTACACAAGTAGATATTGTGCTGACAACACTCTCACACAAGTAGATATTGTGCTGACAACACTCTTCACAAGTAGATATTGTGCTGACAACACTCCACACAAGTAGATATTGTGCTGACAACACTCCACACAAGTAGATATTGTGCTGACAACACTCCACACAAGTAGATATTGTGCTGACAACACTCCACACAAGTAAATATTGTGCTGACAACACTCCACACAAGTAGATATTGTGCTGACAACACTCCACACAAGTAGATATTGTGCTGACAACACTTCACACAAGTAGATATTGTGGTGACAACACTCCACACAAGTAGATATTGTGCTGACAACACTCCACACAAGTAGATATTGTGGTGACAACACTTCACACAAGTAGATATTTTGCTGGACAACACTCCACGCAAGTAGATATTGTGCTGACAACACTCCACACAAGTAGATATTGTGCTGACAACACTCCACACAAGTAGATTTTGTGCTGACAACACTCCGCAGAGGTAGATTTTGTGCTGGCTACACTCTACACAAATAAATTTTGTGCTGATAACACTTCGCACAAATAATGTGCCAACAATACTTTACGCAGGTAAATTATGTGCCTATAAAACTTCACACAAGTAGAGGTTGTACCGACCACACTTCACATAAGTAGAAGTTGCACAGAAAACGCTCCACACAATTAGGTAAGTAGAAGTTGTACAGACAACACTCCACACAATTAGGTAAGTAGAAGTTGTACAGACAACGCTCCACACAATTAGGTAAGTAGAAGTTGTACAGACAACACTCCACACAATTAGGTAAGCAGAAGTTGTAGAGACAACACTTCACACAATTAGGTAAGTAGAAGTTGTACAGACAACGCTCCACACAATTAGGTAAGTAGAAGTTGTACAGACAACACTTCACACAGTCTGTTTTTGTGTTGACAATACACACGCAGAAGTTGTAGAGACAACGCTCCACACAATTAGGTAAGTAGAAGTTGTACAGACAACACTTCACACAGTCTGTTTTTGTGTTGACAACACACACGCAGAAGTTGTAGAGACAACGCTCCACACAATGAGATAAGCAGAAGTTGACAAGACTAAACATAATTAGAAGATGTGCTCCACACATTAGGGGGATAAAAAGCAAAAGAGAAGATACTTAAACCCTAGCATACGAAACACGACAACACTCTATTCGATAGAATACAACTACAGTTTTTGTGATATTCTATCAAGATAGAGACTACTTGGAGACCCATAGGTCTTTTGGCTAAGATGATTACAATGGCACGCAGGGACGTGGGGGATCTGACGGGGTGGCTGTGGCCCGTGTGGGAACCGCGAAGACTTATAAAAATATGCGGCAAACTTCACTGCTATGATGATGATGCGTATATAGTTCCCTGGGAGTGAATGCAACAGACGGAGATCTAGCCGCATGGTAAGCAGACGGCCAACGAACAAGCTGAAGAGATGAACTCTGAGTAGACATTGTCTTCCCACAGCTTAAATAAACCAGGCAGTAAATAAAGCAAATGAAGGATCCTCTTACTAGCCGTGAGGCGTTTTGTGCTCCAGCTTCAAATTTATATAGACTAATCGACATGTTTAGTGTGGTCACTATCAAGTCGAACGTCTTTACTTCCTAGCACATTCCCTTGTAATCTATTTAGGCTGGGTCGACCTGGGAGCCTGGGGTCAGTTAAGAATCCCGGCCTGGAGGGGAATTCGAACACATGACTACCAGGTCGTCAGGCATGCGTGATCTCCACTGAGTTACAGAAGTTGCCTACAGAAATCAGATGCTGATTGTGAAAGCTCGGCTGAAACAAGGCCCACAAACCACGAAACACAAGCGAGATAACCCCTTTGATAATCCTCTTTCATTTTGTTTCCAATCTCTAAGGGCCTTGATTTTTTAACTCTTTTATTCCTAGGAAATTTGAAGTTGCGTCCATGGAGTTGTTTTTTTTGTAATCCCCGAAGGGTGTTCCAGCCCACGAGGTCTGGATCTGGCCCAGAATAATGGACCAGGTCAATAGACTTATATACTTTGCGCAATGCCAAGACCAGGAGTGTTCTAATCCACAGCTGTATTAAAAAAAAATGCGTCGCTATAAATAGAAAGAGATAATTAAAGCAGCTGTGTGGGGACATAAATAGACAGAAGTAAACTTTTTCTCATTACAAAGTTAACCTTCTTCTTCTGCTTCTTCATATTTTGAGTCTAGCCCATGCCGTGTGGCGTTGGTGATCACGTATGTCCACAGCCTACTGTCTCGTGTAATTCCATTCTTCTTATAACTCATGTCGTGTGACTTTGGTGATCATGTATGTGCACATATTTCTGTCTCGTGTACTCCATCCATCCACCGTGTGCCATGCCGATAAGCGGGAGCGGTCATGTTCTGCCATCTCACTCGATCACCAGA
This sequence comes from Cepaea nemoralis, assembly GCA_014155875.1. NCBI lineage: Eukaryota > Metazoa > Mollusca > Gastropoda > Stylommatophora > Helicidae > Cepaea > Cepaea nemoralis. The sequence continues at coordinate 92,968 of JACEFZ010028417.1, read as the reverse complement.
GTCGTGGACCAGTCCGTGTTCCTGTCTCGACCAAAATTTTGACTGTTTAGGTCTAATGACTCTAATCAGTTTACGATCTTCATTTTTTTCTTAAAGGGCTTGTTCATTGGTTTTTCTGTCTGTCATTGGTGTTCTTTGCATTTTCCTCAGAAACCACATTTCCACAGCCATCAGCTGTTTTTTAGCTTGACTGCTCATTGTCCACGCTTCACATCCATACAAAAGTAAGGTTCTATGTAGCACTTCAACAATCTTTTTCTCGTTTCAAGTTATATCTTTTAATTGGTCAGTATGTTTTTTAGCTTACAAAAGGCTACCTTCGCAATGAAAATTCTTGTTCTAATCTCTTCATGTGATCTCCCATCAGATGTTATGGCTGTGCCGAGATAACTGTATCGATTCACTTGCTTATTAAGAATATGCCCATTTACTCGTATATCACATTGTGGTATTTCCTTCTTCCCAATGACGACCATAATCGGTGTCTTCTTAATATTCAGTTCTAACCCTAGTTGTTCACTCGTGTACTACCAATCTTTTAATAGTTCATATCGCTTGGCGTGGATAATCATGTATGTATACAATCTTCTGTCTCGTGTACTTTCTTATTAGTTCATGTCGTTTAGCGTTGGTGATCATGTATGCCCTCAGCCTTACTGTCTCGTTGTCACAGAATCAGCCACTCTCGAGTCTGCTGAATCACATTCATACAGTAATGTCCTCTATAACATCGCCTGGTGATGAATAACAAACCATGCTTGTATGTATTTTTATACACTATAATTATCAGATTGATATACATATCTTGTACTCGTATGTCTTTCTGTCGTCGGCTAGTATGCGTCTCACTGTAACAGGGTGTCTCCGTTGTTCTCTCCTTCACTGAGGCGCTGACTGAACGAGGTATGCGTAACGTCAAAGTTATAAGTTAGGTTGCTAAGCATTGTCAGTTGCTTTTTTGTTTGAAAGAGAAAAGATGGACTGTGTGTTATGTAAAATCCTAGAAGATTCTTTCTCTGGAAGACTGACCAGTTCAATTTAGGAGTTTCGTTCTATTTGCAAGGTAAGCATGTAATATATCAGCCAAGGTGGTTATCCAAATCTAAAATTCATGTTCTCTGTGAGTGAACAAATAAATGAAAGTGCTGCCATTTCATTTCTGCCCTTGCAGATCAACCGTCAATGAGGTCGGTTGGAAAAATGGCTGGAGGTCTTTCAACATCCTGTTCTATTAATTTTCTTGCGCTCCTTGGGATCCTGAAGTTTGTAAGAGGTAGACTATCGCAAGAACTCACGTGAAATCTTACACTACGGGTGAATAGAAATCGCTTGACTCCTTTCTCGGGGAGTTTAGTGAAATACATCTTCTCATCATCCTGTGGCGTGCCTTAACCCTACGCTTTCTATCTACTCTGTTTCCTTGGGCTACTTTGCTATTTATTGTCCCTATATTGGGTGTAACATAATATGAGGATTGGTTCTGAGAGGAGGATGAATTAGATTCACTGTTACCATTCCTATGTAGGATTATTATCGAAGGCCAATGGTTCTTTGTCTTGTATCAATCTCGGAAAACTATCTCTTGTCAGGAGGAATCGGGTACAATAGTTTTCCATTGCTTTCTGAACGACCGACACTCATACAATTGTATGAAAACCAACGCAAGCCGGTCTGCTGCCAAATCATCCACAGCTGTGTATGGAACGTGGTATGCGGGATTACGAATTGCGTTCGTTGCCCATTCGCCACAGAGATGTAGGCTATGGAAAGGAAATAAAAAAAAAATAAACGTTTGTCGAAGAAGGATATATTGAGCCACAGGCTTGACAAAACAGTGCACAGTAATTCACTTTATGATGTCAATATGTAGGCAACAATATTTATTTGTAAATCTCAGATAAATGAAATCCACTTTGAGAAGGGGGGAAATAAAATAAAAAGTCCACTGTGATCTCACTTATTACAAGAGCTGCATATTATTGTCATTCTTATCAAGATTATTCTATACGCAAGTCCGCATGGCCGAATGGGTAAGAACGCGTGTCCTTAAACATCCGGTGTGCTGATGCCGAGGTTAGCGGTTCAGTCCCTACACCGGACAGCTGGACTAAAATGTTGACCCGTAGTCCTTGACTTGGGGACGTAAACTACAAGTACCTCTGAAGTCGGAGTGGACTCGTCTGATGGCGAGGGACACTATTAACAGGGCAAGGTAATCCACACGCAACATTCAGTCCATCATTACTATAAATAGTGTGTATGGTCTACGCTTGATTTCAAAGCGAGCGACCGAAAAAAAAATAGTCTATCACAATTAAAGGTTTGATTTATTATTTGTAAAATTAATAAGACGTCTAATGCCTGAAATGTTGTTGTCACTATTTTTTCTTCTGAAGAAATGCCATGGATGTCCTTTGGCAACAAAGTTTCGTGATTAAGGCTTATTGTTTCTGATAGATTTGATTGTAGGTTTGAGGTGATATGCGTTCTGTTAGCTCCTCCTTTTCCGTATAGTCAACGCCAGTTGGTGTTGATGATATGTCTGTTCACAGTTTTCTGGCCCTTGTGCTGGCCAATAATTTCTGAAACTTATGTTCCCCCATGCTACTGACGTCAGACTATCCAGCATCGTCTCTTTTGCTCTCCCATTGTCTCACCGACCCTGCAACTTTCCCATTTTGACATCATACTCCAGTTTTCCCCTTCTCATAATGTTGTGCCCATATTCAATGTAAGCACCGATCTTCACAACTACCCACTTTTTACTCATAACGTTCCCCCCGACTGAATTGCGTTCCAGGCTACTGATAATGAAGTACCTAAACCCAGTGAGGAAACTTCATCAACCGAGGTCTAATACTAGCTAATCAAAATATTAGGTCTAATCTTAGGGAATCCAAATATTAGGTCTAATCTTAGGTAATCCAAATATCAGGTCTATTCCTTGGTAATCCAAATATTAGGCCTAATCTTAGGTAATCCAAATATTAGGTCTAATTTTAGGTAATCGAAATATCAGGTTTAATCTTGGGTAATCAAAATATTAGGTCTAATCTTAAGTAATCAAAATATTAGGTCTAATCTTAGGTAATCCAAATATTAGGTCTAATTTTAGTTGATCCAAATATTAGGTCAAATCTTAGGCAATCCAAATATCAGGTCTAATCTTAGATAATCAAAATATTAGGTATAATCTTAAGTAATCAAAACATTATGTCTAATCTTAGGTAATCACAATATTAGATATAATCTTAAATAATTCAAATATTAGGTCTAATTTTAGGTAATCCAAATATCAGGTTTAATCTTTGGTAATCAAAATATTAGGTCTAAAATTAAGTAATCCAAATATAAGGTCTAATCTATGGTAATCCAAATATTAACTCTAATCTTAGCTAATCAAAATAGTAGGTCTAATCTTTGGTAATCCAAATGTTAGGTATAATCTTAGGGTATCCAAATATTAGATCTAATCTTAGGTATTCCAAATGTACTGTTCGGAATCATGACCTTGTTACATTCTAATTTATCTCTCCAGAGATGTGCAGTTCCAGCATCGCTCTTGCACAGCCCCCGCCGACCTCCTGAGCTTGGAGAGGGGCAGGGGTGCTCTGCAACACCGTCTATGTGATGGTACTTTGTGTCTCTTGACTGGGATTTGGAATTGTAGTACTTGGTGAATGTCTTTTCCAGTTGTGATACTTGGTGCGTGTCATTTTCAGGTGTGATACTTGGTGAGTGTCTTCTCCAGTTGTGATACTTGGTGCGTGTCATTTCCAATTGTGATACTTCATGAGCGTCTTTTACAATTGTGATACTTGGTGAGCGTCCATTCCAATTGTGATATTTGGTGAGTGTCATTTCCAATTGTGATACTTGGTGAGTGTCATTTCCAATTGTGATACTTGGTGAGTGTCATTTCCAATTGAGATATTTGGTAAGTGTAATTTCCAAAATAAGATATTGTGGTATCGGGGCGGGAGAAGTCTCTACACCAACCGTACCCGGATAGACGCAAGAACTGTTTAGGGTTCAATCGAGTGGAACTCCAAATACTGGACTTAAGAGTTAATACTCAGACTTACTGAGGCCCCAGAACCAAGTAAAAAGCCTTTCAACTAACTAACCAATTCATCCATGTTTATTTATTGTCATAGATCTGTATGTAAGTGAGAGATGCCGATGGTGAGTGAATTTGAAGTCTATTTTCAACTTGAAATATACCTCAACAAATTTCCTCAGTTTGCCACCTCTTACACACCGCCCCTGACAATGTATTTTATGGATTACCCCAAATATTGCTTCCGAATGAATAAGAGAGCGCCCGCACTTAAACTTCTAGTTAGCTGAAGTCGAGGCAGCGGGTTTAACCCCATGCACCTGGTCAATTAGACTAAAATGTTGTATTCTCACCCTTGACTTGGGGACAAGTGCCTCAGAAGTCAGAGTAGGTTCGCCTGATGGCGAGGGACACTGGTAATAGGGAAAGCTATTCCACAAGCAAAAACCAGCCCAGTGCACTAGAAGCAGTAGCACTGTGTATTGGACTACGCTTGGGTTCAAAGCGAGTTAACGCAAAAAAATAAAAAAACAATTCATCAAAAGGCGCTCAAAACACATTCATAGCACAGTTAATCGTCTATGAAAAGCTGCATGACTTAATTTTTGTAATCTTTAACAAAGCGCTTCCATTATAATACAATATTTGATTTATTATTTATAATAATCACCAGAAACTAAAGGGTAATCGGCTGTTGACGATAATAAAGATTATACGAAAAAATAAACATTCCTATTGTATCAAATGCCCGCTTCTTGGCCTAGAGGTTAGCGACTTTTCTCCGTAATCTCGTATACTCTCGTAGGTAACGTGACGACGGTGAGAATCAGCAGTGGTTCGAATCGCGTCGGTAACTTACGGGGTATGTGAGCCGGCCGCTCAGAAAGCAATGGCAAACTACTGAGCTTAATCTTGCCAAGAAATCAACAATCAGCTGAAAGATGCTGATGTTGACAGCAATGTCCTGTAAAGGATATACAAAACAAAACAATGTATCAAATATATAAGAAAAATTATATAACAAACTTGTTAATAAAAGATAATAAGCCTTGTGGAAAATGAAAAATGGGTGATAATGTAAAACTGACAAAGCTCTAGCTATCACAGAATCACAAAGATAGTACATCTCCCACGAACACAGTCGGGCATTCATTTAGTTAAAAGCAACGAAACGATCCTGAAACATGAAAGCACAAGAACTGTTCGTCAAGTATATATCTAGACAGACCGTCCAAATTATCATCTCACTCAATTATAAAGTATGTACAACTAAAATCAAACAAATTGCTCGGAAAATTGCTGCAAAACTACCTGTCAGCAACAAGTCAAGCTCCGTCTTCGTTAGACGACAAAACTAAGAATTTTCGTACCCAATGCGTTGACACGAAATGGATTGCTGATGTTTACAACAAAAATGGAACTCGCGCACTTAATTTGTCGCTATCTGTTGATTGTTTTGTCTTATTTTGTGTCAATACACAACGTTTAGTAGTGTATTTAAATTTCAGTAGGCGTTTCTGTTTAAAAGAAAAAGACATAAAATCCGGGAGCAGAACGTCTGTGGGTGTGTGAAATGTGAGGGCCAGCATATTTTGTATTAAAATCTTGGAAGATATTAACATTGATGGGAAGGATCTCGGAATAATAAACAATATTTACTGGAACCAAATAGCAGCAATTAAAACAGGAAATAAATAGGGCAATTAGGAACAAATAAAGCTAGGAAGTACGACCGGGATGTGTCTTGTCACCGGATCTCTTCTCCCTCTATAGCGAAGTAATAATGAGACAGATCAAAGAGAAGCCAGGAATACGAATCGGAGGTTATAATATAAACAATATACGCTATGAAGAGGACACAGTATTGGTTGCAGATATTGCTACATATCTACAACAATTGTTGGATATTGTAGTAACAGAGAGCCCAAACAAAGGATTCTCCTAGAATATCAAGAAAACAGAAACAAAGGTGATATCAAAGAAAAAGGTGACACCAAAATGTGAAATAGTAAATAGAAGGGAAAATTCTTAACCAGGTGGATAGTTTTAAATACTTAGGGGCATTTATAACATCAGATAGAAGATGCACAACAGAGATTAAGAGCAGAATATGGCAAGAAAACCTGCATTTCGGAAAATGATGTGTATCTTTTGCAATAAGTCTCAATCATTGAATGTAAGAAAGAGAGTGCTGAAGTGCTATATAGAACCTCTATTGCTGTATGACAGTGAATCTTGGAATGTAAATGAACAAATTAGGACGAACTTGGAAGCAACAGCGATGTGGTTACTAAGACGAATGTTGCAAATTCCTTGGACTGCCAGAGTAACTAACAACGACTGCTTGAAAGAGGCTAATGAAACTAGAACACTATATACAACAATAAGAAAGAGACAAATAGCTTTCTTTGGTCATGTGATGAAAAGAGAGACATTGGAGAACATCATGACAACTGGAACGATCTAGGGGAAGAGAGGGAGAGGCAGACCTAGAGAAATGATGCTGGATGGAGTAAGACGGTGGCATGGAGGAATATCAACAGCGGAGTTGATCCAGAAAACAAAGACCAAGATCTGAGGAAAGTCATGAACGCCCACGCCAGCCAGCATGGCACTTGACGATGATGATGATGACTGCACGGAGTAGTAGGTGGTCAGTCTTTCCCTCCGATAGCGTGTGATGAGAGCTGACATCGAACTCCTGTCCGACCGATTTCATGCCATTGTCAGCGTAACGTTATAACCGTTTCGCGAAAGCGTCAGCCTGTTTCTATTTAAAAACAGTATTAATATCATGGTTAGCGAGCGTGTTGGTGTAATGTTAAAGACGTCATGTTTACAAACAGTATTAATATCATGGTTAGCAAGCGTGTTGGTGTCATGTTAAACACGCCATGTTTACAAATAGTATTAATATCACGGTTAGCGAGCGTTTTGGTGTCATGTTAAAGACGTCATGTTTACAAATAGTATTAATATCACGGTTAGCGAGCGTTTTGGTGTCATGTTAAACACGTTTTGTTTACAATGGCATAAGTGCGGCCGAACGAAGGTTCGAAGTCTGCACTCGCCGTTCCCTATGGGAGGTAAATACTGGACACCTATTCCTTCACGCACTCAGGCCTACATAATGTGATGGCCCGATCACTTTACATAACCACGACAGGTTCCTGCTTTGGCATTTAGTTTTTGTTATTTTAAATATCATTTTAGGATTTAGTTTCACGAGTTTAATTCTGATTAACGCCTGAAAATTCACACGTAGTTACTAAAATTATGATTAGTGTCTGACAATTCACAAATAGTTACTACCATTGTAATTAATGCCTGAAAATTCACACGTAGTTACTAAAATTATGATTAGTGTCTGACAATTCACAAATAGTTACTACCATTGTAATTAATGCCTGAAAATTCACACGTAGTTACTAAAATTATGATTAGTGTCTGACAATTCACAAATAGTTACTACCATTGTAATTAATGCCTGAAAATTCACAGGTAGTTACTAAAATATTAGTTAATGTCTGAGCTACCGTATGAGAGTAGACGGTACTACCTGCTTTTCGCTAGCGCCAAATGCTGGGCGGCGATCACTAAACCCGACACCCCTCAATGTGCCAATGACATCGAGCGGGCAGCACAATTGGGAGGGTACAAGCCTTACCCTAGTGCCAGGAAATGCAACCAAAGACTAAATATTATGTCATGACAGATCAGACCCTACGCCCTGGTCGGCAACTAGACTAGGATGGAAACTCCTACCGGTGGATAATTAGAGTGTTGCTTTGCTGATCCGGCAGCTTCTGCAGATGGTCTTGTTCCAGACGTATTAGATTACCTTTCCTCTGCAGTAAACTAGACAGGCAGAGAAAGAGAGAGAGAGAGAGAGAGAGAGAGAGAGAGAGAGAGAGAGAGAGAGAGAGAGAGAGAGAGAGAGAGAGAGAAGGAGAGAGAGAGAGAGAGAGAGAGAGAGAGAGAGAGAGAGAGATCATGCTGCATGGGCAACACATGGTCTCTAATTTCACCCCAGGCTTTCTGTTGTGGAGAAGTATAACCCCATTTTACAAACTATCATCTGTCAAGATGGCAAGGTACCAGTCAATTAATGTTCCTTAACAAAGGTATATAGTAATTAAACTGGATATTCTGTGATCACGATACATAACAGCCCTCTATTCTCAGTAATTATTTACTGATCTACGTAACTTTCACCCCGGATGTTATTGTGTGTCTATGGGATATAGTTGTTTACTGGAAGTCAGCTTTTGTTCGTTTCCCTAGAATACACTTAAACGGGCGCGTTAAAGAAGTTGATATGAAACTGCGCTAACAATGTCACGAGCACGGTCGGACGAGGGCTCGTCGCCTGCTAAATGAGGAAACGATTGGCCACCTATTCTTCCATGCATTCAAGCCTACACAATGTGATGGTTTTATCACATCTGAGACATATAGCAAGGAACTGCTTCGGGGAAATAAAATTAAAAAAAAGAATACATCTTCGAGTATGTATGACAGCACACCTCATTATCTCGTACTACGATGACGATAAAACTGTATAATAGTCAATATGTTTTCAGTATTCGTCTCTGTAATCTTATGTCTTAAAGAACTCCATTTGATTTCTTTTATTTTATAGTCTGTCTGAACAACATGTCAAAAGCTTTTCAATTATTTTCATCCTGTTTTCTATAGGAGACAAGTTTCGTAGCCGCGTTGTGCTACGGGCCAGATATACAAGAAGGAAAGTAAATGACCATTTCTGTTTACACACCTTGGGTATATGATACATGCCCCATATCTGTACAGACCAATCGGCAATCGAGGGTGATGTGGTCATTATTGTGCCGGCCGACTTTACTTCCCCAGATATTTTACGGTTCACGTTTAAGGCTGGGTAGACCTATTTACTTCTTGTTATGGCCTGGTAGGTCATTAAAAAAAATTGGCCTGGATGCGAATTCGAATCCACGACCTCAGTGCCGGTAGGTATGCGTAGTATTCACTGCGCCACAGCGGCGCTAGACTAGATGTGCGTTGTGATGATTCTTTCTTCTGCTCAATGCTGCTGACGGTAGTTGAGGTCATGCAGTTATATATGCGTGACCGAACAGCACTCGAATAGTTCAGTAGGAGGTCATCGGTGGCACTCACTTCCTCGGGATATTCTCGTACTCAAGAAGAAAGATTTATAGAGATAGAAAGAGAGAAAGAAAGAGAGAAAAGGAAATAAAGAGAGAGAAAGCGAGAGAGAAAGAACGAAAGAGAAAGGGAGAGAGAGAGAGAGAAAGAGAGAGAGAGAGAGAGAGAGAGAGAGAGAGAGAGAGAGAGAGAAAGAGAAAGAAAGAAAGAGGGGGAAAGAAAGAGAGAGAAAGACTGAGGGAGAGAAAGACTGAGGGAGAGAAAGACTGATGGAGAGAAAGACTGAGGGAGAGAAAGACTGAGGGAGAGAAAGAAAGAGAAAGAGAGAGAGAAAGAGAGAGAGAGAGAAGGGGAGGGGAGGGAGAGATAGAGGAAAGGAGAGATAGAGAAAGGGAGAGATAGAGAAAGGGAGATACAGACAAGAGAAAGAGAGATAGAGAGAAAGACTGGGAGAAAAAGAAGGAGAAGAGATAAAGAAAGAGAGAAAAAGAGAGAGGGGAAGGGAGAGATAGAGAAAGGGAGATACAGACAAGAGAGAGAGAGAGAGAGAGAGAGAGAGAGAGAGAGAGACGAGAGCAAGCTACAGGTACCCTCTAGATAAAGAAGCCATCTATCAAGCATGTCTTTGACTTGGCAGAAATCGGGCTGGATTCTAATGGCGAGGGACACTGGTAACAGGGAGATACGAGATGGCGAATCAGTGGTGTTTACAACCAGTGTGATAATGAAACAGGCAGCATCTACACAATACAACAATCCCCGTGGGAGACAAAGCATCTATATATTTGCCCGGAGTGCCATAATGTTGATTCCCAGAGATACCAGCTGAAGCGATACATGGCATATTACAAAATAAAAGCAATTATCACATATGAAATCAATTTAACCGTAAAAATAGCCACCTTAAGTTTCAATCTGAATAACATTACGTGATAAAAATATAACAAAAAACATGACACAAGGAAACACATTTTCCCGAAAGAAAGAAAATAAGAAAACAAGAAAAAATTCTGGTTACGCTTCTTCCTGTAACGATATTTCGGGTGCGTGGTTTGAGAGAGGTATGCTGGTCTACATACTGCACTTGCAGTCGTTGAAAAACGCATCATCGCAAGAATGGCAACTGTTGCGTGAATTCTATACTACGCGATCTTGGCAAAGGAATGCAAAGAATAATACAGATAACCGCTAGTGAAAACCTCATTAAAGGAAAGGAGAGACAGAAACAGCGTGAGTAAGGCAACTTACGCACGTACTCTCACTTTTGTAAGTAGTATTGTCTAACAGACAGGAAAGAGTGATACTGGGCTAGCTGCGTGTGAGAGTTTCAACTAAGAAGTTGATCCGTCGTTACTCAGTAACCAACTAGAGATTCATCATCATCAAGTGCCATGCCAGCTGACGTAGGCGTTCATGGCTCTCCACATATCTCGGTCTTCGGTGTTCTGGATAAATTCTGCTGCTGATATTCCTCCATGCCACCGTTTCAATCCACCAAGCATAATTTCTCCTGGTCGGCCTCTGCCTCTCTTCCCCTCGATCTTTCCAGTCATCACGATGTTCTCAGATACCTCTCATCACATGACCAAAGAAAGCTCTTTGTCTCTTTCTTATTGTTGTATATAATGCTGCAGTTTCATTAGCCTCTTTCAGGCAATCTTTAGTTACTCTGGCAGTCCAAGGAATTCGCAACATTCGTCTTAGTAACCTAATCTCTGCTGCTTCAAAGTTCTTCCTATAGATTATATCCTTCTACTCTCTAGTTTGTCACCGGACTTGCAACACTTGTGAGTTACACGTAACCTGCAGAAATGGTGATTTGAGTTGAGTAAGGAACTGACATCACAACACTCCGGACATTCCCGTATGTGCTCCGTCCTCATCTTCAACAGCAAACGAGGAGTCCCAATATTAATAGTTTTGTTTGTTTATGTGTCCGTCTGGCCTTTCCTCAGTGTCCATCAGATCTTCTGGTCGCTACCTGCGGCACCATTCTCTATAGGCCTTTGTGATTTATATACAACGTAGCAGGTTGTTCCAGCTAGGTGGTAACTAGGAGTCTGTGCTGGTGCAGGCTCACACCTTGTGGTTGCATCTGCAAGGATTACCCCCCCCCCCCCTTTTAGGTTCAAATTCGGTCCACAATCGCTTCTTAAATTTTCCCACTTCTCATTTTGAGGCCTTCTCTATGCCTTTTCTGAACTAAACAACCCCCCCCCCCCCCCCCCCCCCCACGCCCCCCCCTCCCGCCGGTCCCTCAATGTTTGTCCTCCCCGACATATTTTTCATTTTCACAACTTTCTTAAGCTTTCTCCTTCTCATGAAGTGCCCAAAGACTGTCTTCTTCAACAATAATAAACAATAATAATGAAAAAATTATCTCAAAAGACAACTAGCTAATAAACATTCCCATATGTGCGGTACGTTACACATTCCTTAGGTATTTATAATGGCCATATTAAACATTTCCTTAGTGAGTCATGTATTATTGATTATTTTTCATGCGTTTTAAATGCTTATTGTTCTTTTACTGTCTAAGATTAGCTTCATAAGTGATGTTGAATGAAATAATGTATGAGAGGAAATAGAGAAGAAGGGCAGCATGTCAGACGGGCCCGCTGGCCCAATTCTTAACACTTTGAAAATAAGGTTCGTTCGTTCGTTCGTTCTTCTGATGTGAGTAACAAGTTCTCTTTATGTGTTAACTTCTTGCACTTCTTGTAAGATAACTTAATTACGTTTTCTATCCGTCCATAGTTTTATAACCATTCCTCTATAAAATCCCATGCCTCCATCATCCACATAGTTCCTCACTAGTCTGTTAATTGCTCACTTCAGTACAACGTGATTGACTCCATATTGATTGACAAAGACACATTGCAAAGAATATTCTTTAAATTGCGAAATGCTCCTTTTACTTGGACCTGTCTACATTTTACCTTCTTTAATACATCTGCAGTTATTGAAGTATGTAAATACTTAAATACATTGGCTCTATTCCGACTTGTTTCATTCACTTTGATGTTGTCCTTGGTAAACATTTTTCCTGTGTAATTACCATTACTTCTGTTTTTTCTGTTATTCAGACTAACATCTTTGTGCTGGCTTTCTGCTGCTATTGTATCTATCATTTCTTATAATAGCGTTTCTCTTTCATCGATCAAAACCGTGTCATGAGCATATCTTAGACTGTTAATTGTCACAAGGGTTTGAGCGTCGGTCGTTCTGAATGCAAAGGCAAACTACCGAGCGTAAAATTGCCAGGAAAAATCACACACATCAAATGCATGCTGGGGTTGATTGCGACGTTATGTAAAGGACAAGCAACTAAATTTAACTTTCATATATGTTCTGTAACTTGATCGTAACTCTCCGGGAAGGATCCAATAAACCAGTTAAAACATTACGTGTCTTTGAGAGAGGGAGGGAGAGAGAGAGAGAGAGAGAGAGAGAGAGAGAGAGAGAGAGAGAGAGAGAGAGAGAGAGAGAGAGAGAGAGAGAGAGGGGTGGGAAAGAAAGAGACACATATACACATACAGACAGACATAATGAGAGAGACAGACACTACGACATGAGACAGAGAGAGAGACAGACAGACAGACAGACAGACAGACACAGACAGAAGGAGACACAGGGAAGGAGACAACGAGAGACAGAGAGAGGCAGATGGAAACAGAGAAAAAGAGACAGTAAGACACACATAGAGAGAGAAAGAGAGAAAGATAGAAAAGGGGGCAGAGAGGGAGGGAGTGGGAGAAAGACACAGGCAGATAGAGAATGAGCTAGACAGAGACAGCGACACGAGACAGAAAGAGACCGAGAGAAGGAGCCAGCGACAGACAGAGAGGAAGCTAGTGACAAAGAGACAGTATGTGTGTGTGTGTGAGAGAGAGAGAGAGGGAGAGAGAGAGAGAGAGAGAGAGAGAGAGAGAGAGAGAGAGAGAGAGAGAGAGAGAGAGAGAGAGAGGAGATCACGCTAAAGACGGGAATTATACGTATTATATTTACTAGATAGCAAAAGGTCAGGCATTCTCATGGCAAATAATACAGTAGCAGTGTGAAGTGTTTAGCCATTACTTACATGTGGCCGCTGGCAAACGGCATGCGACGACCAGTTCTATTTCTCGCCGCATTTATTTCAAATTTCCTAAAAATTATCTGAACCCCATCTTAGGACGCCGGGTCGATCCCAAAGCCGAGTTGGTTCAGAAACAATTCTAGTCACTGTTGGGGTTTTGAACCCTGCCCACAGTGCTGTGATGGTAAGCAAGTGGACTGACTACTATGCCACTGCAGGATCGGAGTCAACAAGTAAACAGCAACCTGCTAGATTCTTACAGAAGTGAATAGAGAAACAGCAATCGCAGGTGAAGGAGAGGGGAGGTGCGGCAGGGGAAGTCGATTTATGAAACAAACCTGATAACAGCGGGAAAGGTAATTTAGCGTCATAAACTCCCACAAGCCCCACTTTCTGTCTCTCCCTGAGTATCTCTGTGCTTATGCCTATGTCTGTATGTATCTGTATGTCTTTCACCCTGTATATCCGTCTCTCTCTCCCTCTCTCTCTCGCTCTTCCCCCCTCTCTCTGTGATTCTTTCTGTCTTCACTGAGTATATCTTTTTCACTGTCTATCTCTGTGTCTTATGTTTATATGTCTTTCGCTCTGTGTCTCCGTTTGGATGTCTTTTCTTTCTGTGTCTTTTTCTGTCTCTCACCGTTCTATCATTGTCACATAGTCTCTCTATGTTTTTTTTTCTGTCCCTCACTGTGTCTATCCTTGTCACGTAGTTGCTCTCTCTTTTCTGTGTGTTTATTTCCGTCTTCCATTGTGTCTATTCTTGTGACGCAGTCTCGCTCTCTCTATCTCCGTCTGTTTCTGTCTGTCTTCCACTGTGTCTGTCAGTGTCACGTAGTCTCTTTCTCTCTCTCTCTCTCTCTCTCTCTCTCTCTCTCTCTCTCTCTCTCGCTATCTCTCTGCTTCTTTCTGTCTCTCACTGTGTCTATCATTACCACGTAGTCTCACTCCCTGTTTTTCTTCCTGTCTCTACCTCGGCATATTTTATTCTATCTCGGCGTCTCTATATGTCTATATGTCTTTCGCACTGTCTATCCGTATGTATTTATCTATCTCTCTGCTTTTCTTTCTGTCTCTCGTTGGGTCTATCCTTGCCAAATTGTCACTGTCTGTCTGTCTGTCTGCCTGCCTGCTTGCCTGCCTGCCTGCCTGGCTGGCTGTCTGTCTGTCTGTCTGTCTGTCTGTCTGTCTGTCTGTCTGTCTGTCTGTCTGTCTGTCTGTCTGTCTGTCTGTCTGTCTGTCTGTCTGTCGGTGTATCTTCGTCTCTTTCTCTGTGTCCCACCAACAGCACAGTCATCAAATTAGCCATATCATCAAAAGAACCGCCATTAACTAGGCTATAACAGCAGATTTCTGAATTTGGAGAGGGGAATGAGAACGTTGCATCCCAGCCCTGGTGGAGATGCACTTTGGTACTAGGTTGGGAGGACAGTCTCTCCACCGACCGCACACGGATAGATGCTGGACTGTTTGCAAGCTGAGGTGACCTGAGAGCCAATACATCGGACTTGAGAATTAAAACTATGTCGTTCATATGATTACCAACCTCAGAGTCAACCAGCCAACCAATCATCAAACCTACCTACTTACCTACTATTCAACCAAAAACCAACCGACATACCAACCAAGAAAACCTACTTAATTACGAACCAAACAACCAAAGAACCATCCAACTTAACTAACCAATCTCCTTACTTACCATCAACCAACCAACTTACTTACCTACCAACTAACTAACCAAACAACTAATCAACCTACTTACCTGCAATTCAAACAACCACATAACCAGCCAACCAACCTAAAACACAAACAACCATAAAACCATCCAACTAACTTACCAACCACCCAACCTTCCAACCAACCCTTCCTTCAATTTGTTACACTTACATTCTAATATTCAGACCAACAGGAAAGTTACATCATTTAACCAATGAAGTCACATAAAGACCCTGAAACAAACTGATACACAATACGACAGAGTCAGTATCACAACGAAACTACTCTGCAAAGAAAACTAGATCAAAGAACACTCAACGTTAATTGAACACGACATTTGACATTAACTAGACAGAAGTGAGAGGAATAATGAGAATATTTAGACTGAGGACAAGTCACAGCATGCTTCAAGTACACCTGCATTGGCAATGGAAATTACAGTCTAGTCTTGAATGATATGCACACGATCTGATATGACAACACTGCATAATTTCACAGGATGTATGCGCACAATTTTCAGAACATAACATACACGCAGTTTGTTACTCTGTTGACAAGACTGCATAATACCTGCAGTAGAATTGGTTATAGCGGCAACAAGAGCACAACAACAACAGTAATAGTAGTAGTAGTAGTAGTAGTAGTAGTAGTAGTAGTAGTAGTAGAATAGTATAGAAGTAGTAGAGTATATAGAGTAAGTAGATATAGTAATAGTATAGTAGTATAGTAGAGTAATAGTAGAGTATAGTAGTATATATAGTAGATATAGTAGAGTATAGTAGAGTATAGAGTAGTAATAGTAGAGTATAGTAGAGTATAGTAGTATAGTAGAGTAAGTAGAGTATAGTAGTATAGTATAGTAGAGTATAGTAGAGTAAGTAGAGAAGTAGAGTATATAGAGTATAGTAGAGTATAGTAATATAGTAAGTAGATATAGTAGAGTATAGTAGAGTATAGTAGCAGACAGTAGAGTATAGTGAGTATAGTAGAGTATAGTAGAAATAAGACGTATAGTAGCAGACAGAGCAGTATAGTAGTATAGTATAGTAAGTATAGTAGAGTATAGTAGAGTATAGTAGAATATAGTAGATAATAGTAGTATAGTATAGTAGAGTATAGTAGAGTATAGTAGAGTATATAGAGTATATAGTATAGTAGAGTATAGTAGAGTATAGTAGTATAGTATAGTAGAGTATATAGAGTTAGTAATATAGTAGAGTATAGTAGAGTATAGTAGAGTATAGTAGATAATAGAGTATAGTATAGTAGAGTATAGTAGAGTATTATAGTAGAGTTAGTAGAGTTGTAGAGGGTTAGGAGGAGGAGGAAAGAAGAAGAAAAGAAGAAGAAGAGAGAAGAGAAAAAGAAGAAGAAGAAAAAGAAGAAGAAAAAGGAGGAGGGGGAGGGGGAGAGAGAGGGGAGAAAAAGAAAAAGAAAAAGAAAAAGAAAAAGAAAAAGAAAAAGGGAAAAAAGGGGAAGGGAAAAAAAGGGAAGGGCGAAAAAGGGTTTAAAAATTTTTTTTTAAAAAATTAAAATTTTAATTGGTTTAATCTAAGAGCGGCTTTCATTTTTCTGAACCAATATGAAAAAACTTCAAAAAAGATAAAATGATAGTGTAGTAAATATTATGAAAGTAGATAAGAAAAAGGGAAAGGAAAATGGGGAAAAAAAAGGGGGAAGGGGGAAAAAAAAAAAAAAAAAAAAAAAAAAAAAAAAAAAAAAAAAGGGGAAAAGAAAGGAAGAAATTTAAAATTTAAAAAAATTTTTTTAAAAAAAAATTTTAGGGTTTTAAAAAAAAAAACAACCTTTGCACAATTTTTCCCGGGCCTAGTTGCGAAAATAAACACGAAGATCACTTGTGAACGCAGTGGAAACGATTACTTGCTACTTTTCTTCTCGCCAGAGCCAAACAAAAAGTGTGGATGATTTCTCACAACTGATGGAAATACCCTACTGTTTACAATACAAACCTCTCTGAACGTGTGTAAACTAATATAGACGAATGCACTTTGACCATTTTATCTGTCACTGACGTCTCAGTTGTAAAATAATAGTTCGGCAGCCTACAGCACCTTGGTTTAGCCCATACTGTCTGGGCCCGATTTAGACTACTGCTCTGTGTACATTTTCTCTTTATTTAACGTCTGAGTTGTAGAATGATATCTTGACCTTCTGGTTAGTTGAATATCTTTTACAGGACGTCGAAGTAAACTCCAGCATTCTTGGCTCTATGTGATTTCTTGGCAAGTTTGCGTTTAGTAGTTTGCCATTGATTTCTGAACGACCGGCACTCGTACGTTTGTATGGGGACAAACACAAGACGGTCTGCTTCAAAACCGCCCGCAGCTGTGTTTCGAACGCGGTTTATAGGATTACGAATTGCATTCTAGTCCGTACTGTACGAGTCCGTTTTAGACTAATGCGTTTCGATCATTTTCTCTGTTACTGACGTCTTAGTTGTAAAATGATAGTTCGAATCTTCTAATACATCTTTTTCTAGTTCATACTGTATGGGCCCGTTTTAAAGGCGGACTGAGCACTATGTGCCATACCCATATTTTCTTAGAACAATCGACGTTCCACGGGTGATGAGGTCAGTACAACAATCGACGTTCCACGGGTGGTAAGGTCAATATAACAGTCGACGTTCCACGGGTGATAAGGTCAGTACAACAATCGACGTTCCACGGGTGATGAGGTCAGTACAACAATCGACGTTCCACGGGTGGTAAGGTCAATATAACAGTCGACGTTCCACGGGTGATAAGGTCAGTACAACAATCGACGTTCCACGGGTGATGAGGTCAGTACAACAATCGACGTTCCACGGGTGATAAGGTCAGTACAACAATCGACGTTCCACGGGTAGTAAGGTCAGTACAACAATCGACGTTCCACGGGTGGTAAGGTCAGTACAACAATCGACGTTCCACGGGTGGTAAGGTCAGTACAACAATCGACGTTCCACGGGTGGTAAGGTCAGTACAACAATCGACGTTCCACGGGTGGTAAGGTCAGTACAACAATCGACGTTCCACGGGTGGTAAGGTCAGTACAACAATCGACGCTCCACGGGTGGTAAGGTCAGTACAACAATCGACGTTCCACGGGTGGTAAGGTCAGTACACCAATCGACGTTCCACGGGTGGTAAGGTCAGTACAACAATCGACGTTCCACAGGTGGTAAGGTCAGTACAACAATCGACGTTCCACCGGTGATAAGGTCAGTACAACAATCGACGTTACACCGGTGATAAGGTCAGTACAACAATCGACGTTCCACGGGTGGTAAGGTCAGTACAACAATCGACGTTCCACCGGTGATAAGGTCAGTACAACAATCGACGTTCCACCGGTGATAAGGTCAGTACAACAATCGACGTTCTACGGGTGGTAAGGTCAGTACAAAAATCGACGTTCCACCGGTGATAAGGTCAGAACAACAATCGACGTTCCACGGGTGGTAAGGTCAGTACAACAATCGGCGTTCCACGGGTGGTAAGGTCAGTACAACAATCGGCGTTCCACGGGTGGTAAGGTCAGTACAACAATCGACGTTCCATCGGTGATAAGGTCAGTACAACGATCGACGTTCCACGGGTGATAAGGTCAGTACAACAATCGACGTTCCACCGGTGATAAAGCCAGTACAACAATCGACGTTCCACGGGTGATAAGGTCAGTACAACAATCGACATTCCACGGGTGATAAGGTCAGTACAACATTCGACGTTCCATGGGTGATGAGATCAGTAAAACAATCGACGTTCCAACGGGTGATAAGGTCAGTAAAACAATCGACGTTCCATGGGTGATGAGGTCAGTAAAACAATCGACGTTCCACGGGTGATAAGGTCAGTAAAACAATCGACGTTCCATGGGTGATGAGGTCAGTAAAACAATCGACGTTCCAACGGTGATAAGGTCAGTAAAACAATCGACGTTCCACCGGTGATGAGGTCAGTAAAACAATCGACGTTCCCACGGGTGATAAGGTCAGTAAAACAATCGACGTTCCATGGGTGATGAGGTCAGTAAAACAATCGACGTTCCAACGGTGATAAGGTCAGTAAAACAATCGACGTTCCATGGTTGATAAGATCAGTAAAACAATCGATGTTCCACCGGTTATGAGGTCAGTATCACACCGACCGCCGTTGCTTCCTAAAACATTTCCTGGTAACTATCTAACTATTGAGATCACGGATTCTCAAACTGTCCAAATTCGAAGCCTAAGTTATTCTGACGAAATTTTTCGCGACCTCCTCAATATGTTCTATAAGCAACACAAACTGAAAATATGAATTGGAAAAAAAAAAGTTTGATGTCTTACTTAGGACGTTTCAGTCACCGCAGAACCTCATTTATGTTTGTGACTTAGTAGGTGATGTTACGTTCAGTAGTTTGCCATGGCTTTCTGAAATCAACATTTAAGCCAAAATGTAAACAAGTAAATGTAATGGACCCGTCTTCACATCTTCACGCACGTTCGGCGTTTGGTGCTCATCCCACATATTTATAGAGCCATCGGCATCCCCCCCCCCCCCAGACATTTTCTGGGACCTGGGAGCCCACTTCACTTTTACAATCCTATTCGATTAGGATTTGAACCCAAAACCACCCAGCCGACTACCGATGCTCTCATATGTACACTAATCATGTAATATTAACAGTTGAAAATGTGTCTGATGCCACCGAAGAACTAGAACCAGACATACTAAAAGAAGAAATTACAGAAACCATCGGATTAGCCCCAAAGATCAAATCACCGGGACAATATGAAATACCAAATGCACTAATTAAAGCAGCAAGAGAAGTAGGAACAGCTTGGCTACATAGACTATTCAACCATGTTTGGATAGAACAACAGACACCACTAGACTGGGGAAACGCCATAATTATCCCAATTTGAAAAAAAACAAAACAAAACAAAGGCAGCAAAAGAGATTGCACACACTACAGAGGCATTTCAATGTTGAGTCATACTGGGAAAGATACTGGTAGATAGAAACAAGCTGTGGGAAATCCTTAAACAATATGGAGTGAGTACACATCTAACAAACCTATGTAGAAGCTTATATAACAACAGTGAATGCATAGCGAGAGCAACTGGAGGACACTCAGAACACTTCACCGTAAGATCTTGAGTACGTCAAGGTTGTGTCCTGTCCCCTCTCTTTTTCATAACATATACAGACAATATATGTAAAGAAATCAGCCAAACAGAGACTGCAAGAATACCGAATGACGAGAACACAGAAGAAGAACCATTTACAAATATAACCATTAGAGAACTCCTGTTTGCGGACGACCAAGCACTAATAGCAAAATCAGAAGCTGAATTACAAGACCATATGAATAGTCTAAACGAAATGTGTAGGGAACATAACATGAAAATTAGCACAAGCAAAACAGAGGTAATGATCATAACTAAAGAAGAAAAGACAACAAACATTCACATAAACGAACATCCCTTGAAACAAGTAAAGAGTTTCAAGTACCTAGAAAGTATAATATCATCAAATGGCAGACCAGAAGACGAGATTGAAAATAGATGCAATAAGGCAAACCAACTCATTGGACAAATGACACCAATACTAAAGAACAAACATGTATCAATAACTACTAAGAAAGCACTTTACAACACAATCTTCCTACCAACTCTATGCTACCAATGCCAAACCTGGACAATGACAGAACAAGAGAAAAGAAAAATCACAACAATAGAAATGAGATTCCTGAGAAGAATACTCAATGTATCAAGAAGAGATACGATCAGAAATGAAGAAATCAGGACTAAAGTGGGGGTTATAGCAGCACTAGATTTTATTAGAAAGCAGCAAGTCAAATGGTTTGGCCATGCAAGTAGGTTACCATTCAACAGCATACCACAACAAGAAATGATGTACAGACCAGATGGAAATAGAGGAAGAGGCCGACCACGTAAACGTTGGACGGAGGGAATAGCAGAGTCCATGGGAATATCGATACATGAAGCCCATAATCGGGCACTCTCCCGCTGTTTATACTTCACCTCGACACCACAAGGTACAAGAGGAACATGATGCGATGAGATGAGATGAAAATGTGTCTGCGGCACCAGGTTTGAGAAGCCTTGCCCTATCACAAATGTTTACGAAGTCCGACCTTTTCTCACAAACAATAGAGTGCTCTTCCAACAACAGCCACATACACATATTGGTTGCAGACACAGGCTATAAATCAGAGATTACACGGACGCCCATATATTCCCACATAATCTCTGCAACAACGGAGAAGTACATACAGTTTCCGTAATCTTTGCAGTTCTGACTTGGCGCTAACGGGATACAGATGTGGGTACAGATAGGGTTCACGTAGTCGGTATTCTGGTGCTAGGTCAATGGAAGGGTGGGGGAGTAACAACATTGACTTAGGTGTGTGTAAGTGTCTAGTAGAGTGGAAGATACATTGTAACAGTGAGATGCATAGAGTGAAAGAGCGAGGGACAAGAGGCAAACACGCCCTAATCACACACACGCACACACACTCACACACACAAACGAGCAAGGGGCAAGAGACAAATACGCCCTAATCAAACACACATTACTCTCTCTCTCTCTCTCTCTCTCTCTCTCTCTCTCTCTCTCTCCCTCCACCCCCATCTCTCTCATATATACGTAATTATTTAGACATATGGGTGGATAGACAGAACTTGACAGAAAGCATAGCTACAAGAACAACATATAAAATAACATGGAGCATAGCATAAAGAAAAACAAAACCAAGTTTGATAAATACGAAGGCTTATTACACACATACATACAAACAAACAAGGGCATACATTAATGCACAGTCAGACAGATGTGTAGATAGACAAACATATGAAACAACACAAAGACAGAAGGAACGATTGATGATTTTAGTGACGGATGGATAGATGGATGGATGGGTGGATGGATGGATGGGTGGATGGATGGATAGATGGATAAACAGACACACGAAAGAACCTGTAAGTGGGCGTGCAGGTATGCCTAATAATAGAGTATTCACTTGTCCGTCTCGTCTTGATATCATTATGACCTGGGTTGATTACATCTCAATGCTGTCACTTGGTGTGTTGAAGCGGTGTTGCTGTGTCGTTGAAAATACAGTATGTAATAACATCACACATCTTATCACAAGAGGTGTATGGAAGCTGCACGTACATACGCTCACACATACATGCATGCACACATATATCACTCGATCCATCCAACCAATCAACTATCACTCTATCCATCCATTCATCCCTCCCTCCCTCGATGCATGCATGCATCCATCCATACATGCACACCCGATAGCCCAGGCGCACATACAAACGCACACAGACAGGCCGACAGACAGACCGAGATATTTGTATACATACATGCAACGGCGTGGGTGAGTGCTTGCATACATAAGTGTGCACAGACAGACAGACAGACATACATACATACATACATACATACATACATACATACATACATACATACATACATACATACATACATACATACATACATACATACATACATACATACATACATACATACACACACATAACAGACAGACAGACAGACAGACAAACAGGCAGGCAGGCAGGCAGGCAGGCAGGCAGACAGACAGACAGACAGACATACATACATACATACATACATACATACATACATACATACATACATACATACATACATACATACATAACAGACAGACAGACAGACAGACAAACAGACAGACAGACATGCAACCAACAAATACCAACAGAAGCACACATACATGAATTGTAACACCCGTACACACACACACACACACACACACACACACACACACACACACACAAGCACACAAGTGTACACACAAACACGATACCTACATGTAAACAACCGGACGGTATCTACCTGTTCCAGGTAAAGATGACCCATTAGATAGACAACGGTGATCCATTCCACGAGTCACATTTGAAATCAGAACAATCTTTGGAAAGGTTGATCTACAGTGTGATATCCTAACACATGGTGACGTGGAGTAGGAATCTATTTCTATATCACTGTTCCTCTCTCTCTGTTCCCCATATCCCTGTCTCTCTCTGTTTGTCTCTCTGACTCACTTTTCATCTCTCTCTTCATCTACTTTTCTCCATCGCTGTCTCCATTTCTTTCTCTCTCCATCTCTTTCTCTGTCTGTCTGTCTGTCTGTCTGTCTGTCTGTCTGTCTGTCTGTCTGTCTGTCTGTCTGTCTGTCTGTCTGTCTGTCTGTCTGTCTGCCTGCCTGTCTGTCTGTCTGTCTGTCTGTCTGTCTGTCTGTCTGTCTGTCTGTCTGTCTGTCTGTCTGTCTGTCTGTCTGTCTGTCTGTCTGTCTGTCTGTCTGTCGGCATGTTGCCTGTAATGAGATAGTGTTCAAATAGTTTGCGACTGTATGTATAGGACTCCACGTCTATTCTTATTGAAAAGATGAAATATAATGAGATAAGAACATCGAAGACATCTTGTGTACGAAAATGCATAAGGCAAGGGAACTGGCAAACGAACGAGACTCTTTTCGGCGAGTCTACGAGTTATCTTTTATATTTTCCCCTGTGCAGTGAAGGATGGAAGAAAAGGAAAGGAGCGATGAAAAGAGAAAGGCGAGATAAGGATGAAGAAAGAAGAGACACTTACTATCAACAAAAATGACTTCACTGAGGTGGTAGAATGACGGAACTAACATATGCTCCACAACTGTAATCTTTTAACACTCATACTCACATATAAACATGCGTACTCTCACAATTATGCCGAGGGAAATAAGAGAGGAGGAAGGGTGAAGAAGAGAGGGGCAAGGATGAAGAAAAAAGAGGAAATGTTAACTCCACGAGAGATACTTCCATGGAACTGTTGAGAGGATTGGACTAGGTAACTATATATCCTTTTACTCACACACATACACACATGTAAACACATATAATAATAAAACATACACATCCATAGAAACACATATAAACAGCTACATGTTAAGATATACAACTTCATAGCAGTAAACACATGCGAATCCTGAGATAAGCGCAGGAAGATGAAGTTAATGTCATTTGTTTTTAACATCTTTCATTGCTTCTTTTCTATCTTTCAATTATCATTTGTTGCCTGCCTTGACTTTCTTCATTGAATCTGTCTTTTTATATGTGTGTGTTTATCTATCTTTTACCAACTAGATTCGAAAACAGGAACAATTCCGTGAAGCCGTGAGTTGCTTTTCTGACTGCTTAGGTTAACCTGATCGGAATGTTTTCTGCATTTGCTCTTTCACTGGGAATGTGGCCAGCTCTATCGGTAAGTTGCGTACTGCTGATTCTGTCAATATTTACAGGCACAAGTCAATATGTTTGGGTGATAGTAAAGGCGCGAGCAACACTTAAGGGCTACATGCTAGTTAGTGAATATATATATACACATGTTCAGAGAATATATGAACATATGTTTTGAGAATATATGTACACATGTTGAGAGAATATACGAGGGTAAGTTAATAAGTAAGTCACAAATGGCTGTATAAAAATAACTAAATATGATAACAACTTGAAACCGGTTCATTTTTATTCACACATTGTCCCTTTATTTCTCAACATAATTTCCACCAACATTGATGCTCTTATCCCATCGTTTTATCTGTCCTCCCAAACCGGTTGCACAGAACTGCGTGCTCTGTTTTCTTAACCAAGTTTTCATTTCACATTCAACTTCGGCGTCACTCGTGAAATGTCTCCCGCCAAGGTGGGTTTTCAGTGGACTTAGCCCCTAGCGATTTCACGTAAAGCGGTGCATAGCTAGGTAGAAAAAATAACGAGGGCGAGTCAAAAAGTAAGTCACACAGTTATGTGGGATGGCAGGTAAATGAAAACAAAGCATGCAGTTCTATGCGGCTGGTTTGGGAGGACTGATAAAACAATGGGATAAGTGCATCAATGTTGGTGGAAATTCTGTTGAGGAATAAAGGGACAATGATTGTATAAAAATAAACTGGTTTCAAGTTGTCATCATAGTTAGTTATTTTTCTACAGCCATGTGTGACTTACTTATTAACTTACTCTCGTATGTACACATGTTGAGATACTATACGTGCACATGTTTAGAGACTATATGTATGCGTGTTAAAAGAATATATGTATACATATTGAGAGGATATTTGTACGCATGTTGAGTATGGGCATCTGTCCTACAGCAACATATGGTCGTGAGTCATGGATGATTTCGCAATCACTGATAAAGAAAACCTGGGCGCTCACAGGTCACCGAAGAATTTGTAGAATATGGTGGACCAAGAAGAAGAAAGACACCGATTGTATAAGATACCAATATGGTGGACCAAGAAGAAGAAAGACACAGATTCTATAAGACACTAGTATCGTGAACCAAGAAGAAGAAAGACACAGATTCTATAAGACACCAATATCGTGAACCAAGAAGAAGAAAGATACAGATTCTATAAGACACCAATATCGTGGACCAAGAAGAAGAAAGACACAGATTCTGTAAGACACCAAAATGGTGGACCAAGAAGAAGAAAGACACAGATTCTATAAGACACCAATATCGTGGACCAAGAAGACGAAAGACACAGATTCTATAAGACACCAATATCGTGGACCAAGAAGAAGAAAGACACAGATTCTATAAGACACCAATATCGTGGATCAAGGAGAAGAAAGATACAGATTCTATAAGACACCAATATCGTGGACCAAGAAATAGAAAGACACAGATTCTATAAGACACCAATATCGTGGACCAAGAAGAAGAAGGACACAGATTCTATAAGACACCAATATCGTGGATCAAGGAGAAGAAAGATACAGATTCTATAAGATACCAATATCGTGGACCAAGAAATAGAAAGACACAGATTCTATAAGACACCAATATCGTGAACCAAGAAATAGAAAGACACAGATTCTATAAGACACCAATATCGTGGAACAAGAAATAGAAAGACACAGATTCTATAAGACACCAATATCGTGGACCAAGAAGAAGAAAGACACAGATTCTATAAGACACCAATATGGTGGACCAAGAAGAAGAAAGACACAGATTATATAAGACACCAATATCGAACAACACTGGCTCATAAATAGTACAATGCCGGGGCTTTATTAAACCTCACAACAGGTTGGAAAGAACTGATAGAAGGTGTGGTTTATAGAAGAAGAGTCACGGTGGACCATCACTAAGAAGACACAGGGCATTGCAGACACTTTGAGCATGAGGGTGCGTGTTAAAGAAACCAAGTTATTTGCATTTCCTTAACAGGACGCTGCAGTAAACCCTATCGTTTTTTTTTTCGGATGTTGATAATATCTTGGCAAGTTTATATTCGGTAGTTTGCCATTGCTTTCTGAACCACCGGTGCTCATACCATTGTGTGAAAACGAACGCAAGACGGCCTGCTTCCACATCGCCCACAGCTGTGCTTCGAACGCGGTATGCGCGATTACGAATTGCATTCGTAATCCCCTCGCCACACTAACGGAACCCTGTTAACGCCATGGAGTGTACTGGGTAATAGGGGCCGCAGAGAATGGGATTTCAAAATACATTCATAGGCACATTTGATCCACCTAACTGAATCATTACTTTATGAAAACAAGCAGTTGTCAGAGTAGCCGGTGAAACATCAAACAAGTTTGACGTGCAAAGTTAGGTAAGATAGGGCTGCATCTCCACCCCCACCCCATACCTGTTCAACATCTATGCAGAACATGTAACTAAAAACGTTAAAAATGATAAACCAGTTTGCAGTTTTTATTTATTCACAGCTGCTGGAAATTCCAATTCCAAAAATCACATATACCGATGACACGGCTCTCCTCTCAAATAGTGCTAAGAGATTAGATGAAATAATCCTGTCTGTTAAAAGACACGGCGAAGATTACATTCCTTTTATTTAAACTTATAAAAAATATTATTGTGTCCACAGACAAAACCCAGTGTCAACAAAAACTCCCAATCAGCAATGAAGAAATTGAAAACATTACAAGCTTTAAATATCTTTCTGCTTAATCAATAACACTGGCGCTGTTCAACAGACACTGACGAAGACTGGCCATAGCAACGTTAAGGTTAAACAGTATTAAGAAGAAATGGCACAACACAACAAAACAAATTAAAGTAGTTTGTGTAAACACGAACTCTGCTTGTGGTAGCATACGAATGCGAATCATACACCATGTGGTGTTGATAATTATTTTATCTGAATCCATAATAGTATGCCATATTGTAGTCGTATTAGTGTCAGGTCCGTTTTCCGTGTCGTGTTTGTAGTTTGTTTCTTATTGTTGCTAGCAATGTCCTCTAATTGTCTTATTGTTATTGTAAGTTTGTTACATTAAATTCAAAAATCGCAGCTTTTCAATGTAAATGTAACAGAAACATTATCAGAATACCGTAGACCAAGAAGATGAACGAACGAAAAAACTTTATTTTCAAAGGGTTAAAAATTGGGCATGCAGGCTCATTTGACAACCTGCCCTTCTTATATCTCTGCTCTCAGACTTTATTTCATTCATACATCACTTATGAAGCTAATCTTAGACAACAGCGACTACAACAGAACAAAATGCATTAAAACGTATGGAAAATGTGCAACATTCAATAATACATGACACACTAAAACTAATTCTTGACAAGGCAATTATAATTACTTAAGGCAGGTGTAACGTACTACAGTTAGAGGAATGTTTATTATACTAGTTGTCAATTGAAATAATAATTATTATTTTTGGTGTTTTCTTTTTCATGTAGTTTATAATGAGACAGTGTTCAAATAGTATGTTACTGAATGTATAGGGACGTCCACGTTTTGCCTTATTAAAAACACAAAATATAACGAGATCACAACATCGAAGACACCTCGTGTATGAAAATGCTTAAGGCAAATGCGTAACTGGCAAACGATCGAGACTCTTTTCGGCGGGTTGTAATAGGAGCGACGTTGTGCAAAGGACCTGCTGCATGGTGATGAATTATAAATAAATATCCCATCGTTCTGAACATCACATTACACGTCAAGTCGGGATGTTGACATGTAAGGGAAAGACACCAGTTTAAATAAAAGGGTAAGGGAGAGAATATTATTTAAATAACAGAGTAAGGGAGAGAATATTGCTTAAATAAAAGGGTAAAGGAGAGAGACTTGTTTACATAAAGGGATAAGAGAGAGAATATTTAAATAAAAGGTAAGGGAGAGACCATTGCTTACATAAAAGGGTAAGGGGGAGAATATTATTTAAATCAAAAGGTAAGGGCGAGACAATTGTTAACATAAAAGGATAAGGGAGATTAGAAAGAAGATGTTTGACTGTTATAAAGGTGAAGGTCAGAGAGACCTGACGATCGATTGAAGGACCTTCGGGTTAACATAGCAGCCAATCTGATGTAAGCCTGACACGGAATCTGTCAGCGCCGTATATCAATGTCACATAAACTAATGAAATTGTATTAACTGCAATAAAAACGTTGAAATGTAAACAACTGGAAAACACGAAGTGTATGTTAGCTTAACAAACTAATAATTACGAAAAATCAAAAGAGGACATTGCGAGCAACAACAAGACTCAAACCACAACAAGACACGAAAACGCGGAACTGACACTAACGAACTACATTATTGCTTACTGTTATGGATTGAGATAAAACACAAATCAATGCTACATGGCTGATGCATTTGACCGCGTGAGAATCTGCAATCTGCCAACATGTTTGTTTCTTTTGGAACTCGGTTGATTCGAGTTTTCCGATCTTGTACGACTTGAAGTATTCATCATCATCATGTGCCATATGTTGATAAGCGTGGACGGCATGGCTCGTCATCTTACACAATCACCAGATTCATGGATCAGGTCTGTTTTGTGTGTGTGTGTGGTTTCGACTACGTCATGCTGGCCAAACCATCCCGATAATTACTTCTCTTTCCCCCACTTGTTCTGTCCCCCCTCAGTACTGCCAGCGGACACCAAGTTCTCTAGTTTATTTCTTCTCATAACGTGCCCAAAAAATCTTGACTGTCTGCGTGTAATTACGTCACTCAGTTAACTGCTCTCCTTTGTTTCCTATAGGACTTGCTCATTGGTTTTTCTGTCTGTCCATCGAATTCTCTGCATTTTCCTAAGAAACCACATTTCCCCTGCCATTAGACATTTCCCAGCTTGTCTGCTCACCGCTCACGTTTCATATCCATACAAAAGTACAGGTTCCATGTAGCACTTCAACACTTTGTTTCTCGTTGCAATTGACATATGTTTTATTGGTCAGCATGTTTTTCATCCTGTTAAAGGCTACTTTGAATTACTGAGGCTTTCTAATAACGTATATACTTATCTGGGACGTTGGTGTAACGGTTAGGACATTGCGTTTGTAACTGTAAAATCATGGTGAGGCTAGGGTTCTATGCCAGCTGTGGTTATTCGCTACGAAAGTGAAAGCTGGGCCATCTATTCTTCCATGCACCCACCCAGACCTGCAAAACTGTGGTGGTCCTAATGCTCCACATATCTACAGAGATTTCCGGGTACGGGATTTGTATTTTAATACCTCATTTCCATCAGACCATATACGGGAACTCTCCCGCTGTTTATGCTTCACCTCTACACCGCAAGGTACAAGAGGAACAAGATGAGATGATGAGACTTCCATCAGTCAGATAAGCAACACACTCTGTAAGACAATTCCCGTGAGCATTGAGGTAAAGGGTGAGTTCAAGAAGTGGGAACTTCAATTCTCCGGCAATCTCGTACCACACAACGCAACGTCTGACTCATTGACAGTATTTATCACAGAGGAAACCATGGTACCTCCTCCTGACTTCTTTCGTGAAACTAGTGTCTGCCTGTGATTCTTCTTGCACAGAAGAAGAGAGATCTTGGACAGCATAATAATTATCACTGACACACCAACGTCTCTGAATCCTACCTACGATCATAGCAACGTTCAGAACAATATTGGTAGCCATATTTAGCAGAGTCTCTGAATCCCATATACAACAATAGAAACATTCAAACTTATGGCGGTCGTGCACATCACTGTCTCCGAATTCATTCTTGGCAATAGAAACAATAAGAACATTTTGATAACGACAAACAACATCTCCGAATCACATCTACGGCAATAGAAACATTCACTCCCACAAGTTTGATAATCACACAAACCAGTGTCTGTGATTCACATCTACGACAATATAAACATTCACAACTGTGGTAACCACAAACAACATCTCTGAATCACATCTACACAATATAAATATTCCCAACATCTTTGGTCACCACAAACAACATCTATGAATCACACCTGCACTAATAGAAACATTCAGAACAACTTTGGTCACCACAGACAACATCTATGAATCACATCTGCAATAATAGAAATATTCACATCTTTAGTCACCACAAACAACATCTATGAATCACACCTGCACTAATAGAAACATTCAGAACAACTTTGGTCACCACAAACAACATCTATGAATCACATCTGCAATACTAGAAATATTCACATCTTTAGTCACCACAAACAACATCTATGAATCACACCTGCACTAATAGAAACATTCAGAACAACTTTGGTCACCACAGACAACATCTAGGAATCACATCTGCAATAATAGAAATATTCACATCTTTAGTCACCACAAACAACATCTATGAATCACACCTGCACTAATAGAAACATTCAGAACAACTTTGGTCACCACAAACAACATCTATGAATCACATTTACAACTGCTGATGCCGAGGTACGCGGTTCACCCCTACACCAGACAGCTGGACTTAAATGTTGACCTGTCGTCCTTGACTTAGGGACGTAAATTACAAGTACCTCTGATGTCGGAGTGGGTTCGCCTGATGGCGAGGGACACTGTTAATAGGGAAAGCTAACCCACACACAAAATTCAGTCCATCACTACTATAAATAGTGTGTATGGACTACGCTTGAGTTCAAAGCGAGCGAGAGCAAAAAAAAACAAAAAAACATCTACAACAATAACAACATTCCCAACATCACTGGTCACCAAAACATCTATGAATCACATCTACGACTATAGAAACAATGACAACAATTTTGGTCACCTCAAACAGTATCTATAAATCACATCTACGACAATAGAAACAAAAATAACAATGTTGGTCACCTCAAACAGTATCTATGAATCACATCTACGACAATGGAAACAATGACAACAATTTTGGTCACCTCAAACAGTATCTATGAACCATATCTACGACAATAGAAACATTCCCAACAACTTTGGTCACCATACTCATCAGTGATAAATCATCACACATATACAGAGGTATGCTGGTGTATCTGACTGAGGGGATAGTGAATGCAATTACTATATCCCAATATATAGGAGTCGAAGTCAGTAGCAGGCGGTCTAGAAACAGATCGCTTTGCGCTGATTTTCACAGTGGTATGAGCTCCGCCGCTCATAAAGCTATTGCAAAATACTGAACGTAAATTTGTTTTCGAAAATCACAAACAACCATTGAAAGATGTATGTAATTGCAACATCTTGTAAAGAACTTGCAACTAACTTCAACTAAGCGTTACGCTTTACAACACCGATTCAAAGTTGTTTGCTTTCCCTTAACTATATGTAACTTATCGTATACACATTCAAAGTTCCAGGGCGTACATTCATCTGATTAGTTGGTTAAACGGGCTTGCGTGATGAAAACAACAACAACAGTGGTATTGATTTGTGCGTTCAAAATTACACCATTTATCATCTCATTAAGCACTCGGTATTTTTTATAGACAGAAATGCAGACATCCAAGGCCGTTGTACAGAACAAAAATAGGCAGACGACCGGACAGATAGGAGACAAAACAAGATGGGAAGCACAGATAGAACTAGTAATATCACAGACGGACATGAAAAATACTAGTAAAAGAACATTCTTCTTATAGTTCATGCCATATGGTGTTGGTGATCATATCTGCCCACAGCCTTCTGTCTCTTGTGCTGCAAATAATGTCTGATAAAGACGTTCCTCCATGCAATGACGTCAGACTGTCCAGCATTTTCTCTTTCGGTCTCCCCCAGCCTCTCCCCCATCCAATCTTCTCGTAGTGACTATATTCTCTAGGTTTTCATCCTCTCGTGACATGCCCAAAGAATGTAGACTTTCTTCTTCTGATGCGAGTAGCCAGTTCTCTTTGTGAGTGAACTTCTGTCAACATTTCTTCATTGCTTCTTTCCATCCGTCCACGGTGTTATCATAATTCTTCTATAAAACTACATCTACGTAGCCTCCACATAATTCTCAGTTTGTCTGCTAATTGTCCATGATTTGCTTTCATACATCAGGATTGTGTCAATATAGCTCTTATGAAGTATTTCCCTCACCTCGATTGAAGGTACATTGCATAGAATATTCTTCGGTGATATATGTGATATGCTGCCTCTGCGCGGATTATTCTACAAGTAACTTCTTTAACACATCTTCCATCTGCTGTTCTCAAAGTACCGACATAATAAAATACATTGACTTCTTTCAGATGGATTCCATTCATGTTGATGTTCAAATATAAAGCACATATGCGAAGTAAAAAAACACACTGGCTTTCTTGGGATTTGGAAACCAACATCAACAGCTGTTACAAAAGAAAACATCAATAAATTAAATAAAACATTCAGTCATTCATGCAGTTGCATGTCCTTAGCATGTCACGCTCCCAAAACAACCTTCCGGAAAAGTTCTCGGCCATAAGATGTCCTACATCCCATACATCCATCTGGAAATCATCTGCCACATCCTGCACCCACCTTCTCTTTAGCATTCCTCTTCTTATCTTTCAGGAAATACACCACTCCATTATTGTTCTCTGAAAACTTTCACGACGTTTCAAATGACCAAAATATTTCAATTTTCTTTGTGGTATTGTCTTAAGTAGCCAACTTTCTTCAATATTCAGATCTTTTCGTAAGGATTCATTTGTTCCTTTCTGTATCCAAGATATTCTTAGAACCCGTCTATAACATGTATATTCAAAAGCATGTATGCGCTGTTCAGAATGTTTAGTAAGTTCAACGTCTCACAGGCCTATGTTGCAATGGGAAAGATGCATGATCTTAAAACTCAAATTTTTGTAAGTCTATCTGGCCAAGTGGCTAGAACGCCGGACTCTCCTTCGGGAGACCCGTGTTCGACCCCTCGGTAAGGTGTGGGATTTTTTTCTGTCGGGGGCAAAAAGAAAATCCTAACCTGCACAGTTCGCGGCGACTGCACTAGCCAGGCGGCCTTAATTCCTCGGGCTCAAAGACCCTTCTGCATATACCGCAAGGTACTATCTATATTGGTAGTAAATGACAGTTTGACAGTTGACAGTATCTGTCCCACGCCACCAATTTATTCAATTGTTTTAGTTTTTGAAGAGCAATATATATTCGTCGTCGTTTAATTTAAAACATCGATAGAGCTGAAGTAATCAATCCTATTTAATGTAGCTAAATTCATAAGTAAAGGTTGTTCCATAGCCAGTTCTACCTGTGGTGTGTGAAATGTTAGATCTTAACATATTCTAGGCCATAGCATATGTGGTGAGGTGACCATTTCCCTTCCTCGTGAGCTTCCATTCCCATACATTCGCATTACAATTTTGAAAATGTGCATGCATGTTTTAAGTGGCTTGGTCGATCCCAGAGCCGTAATGGTAGGGAAATATAATCGTAATCCTTCATTTTCTGGGGATTGATCTCAGACCTTTGTCTTGGTGGACAAGAACAATAACCATTAAAATAATCAGCAATCACAAAGTTAATTATGAGGTCCACATAGCCTAATATTTAAGGGCACGCGATCTTAAACATCAGGTGTACGTATGCGAGGTAGCGGGACAACCCCTACACTGGTCAGTTGGAATAAAATGTCCACTTCTCGTCCTTGACTTGGGGACGTAAATTACAAGTACCACAGAGGTCGGATTGAGTTCGCCTGATGGCGAGGGACACTGGTAATAGGGACAACTAATCCCCACACGCAAAAATCAGTCCAGTTAACTCGAAGTACTCGCACGCGTATGAACTAGATTTGAGTTCAAAACGAGCAAAGCGTAAACAAAACCTACGTTAACTAACATTTACCAGTACTGTCATATTAAACTATCCCCAGGCTATGAAAACAATTAACGACTTAAGAAATCAAATGTAACTAACTGGCTAAAAATCATCCAACACACTTAACTAATTTTACAAGTCGCTTAAAAGTTAGTTGAATGTCCTTGACCAAAGGTTGCAGTCAACCCCAGCATATATTGTCTGTGTGTAATTTACTAGATAATGCTAGTTCCGGAGTTGCCAGTGGTTTCGAACCACCAACATACAATCACCAGGAGCACTGAACTAGTGAAGAAAAACACAAATATCACTGACAAAGTGAACATAATTAGCAAGAGCACTAAACTACACGACAAAAACATGACTATCACTTTCTTGCACAAATTTATACCGCAGTACAGACAGATGAAGACTTACGTGCTTTTTAATATGTTGCATATAAGTAAGACGTGATAGGGTACATATAATGATGGTTAGTACACGCATATATAGGCCATACGACAGACGTTTACAATACAACATGATTTTGGTCAGTTACAGGGGCACGACGTACGAGAGGATTGTCGGACAGACAGGCAAGCGGGCAGATTTATGGACGGACAGACGGACAAACAGACAAGAAGACCGATAAAGAGGTAGGGAGATTTACAGCCAGACAGACAGACAGACAGACAGACAGACAGACAGACAGAAAAACAGACATATAGATAGATAGACAGACCGGCACACCGTCTCACAAATTCGCATACCAATTCATAATAAAAATGCTGGAACAATGGAATAAGTGACAATTGATTGCCCCAAGCGACAAAGTAACAGTATTTGGACAGATGTAATGATATACATTACGAACGGCTAAATAGTAAAACACATATTTGCACACATTATTGACGTACGGTTCAATACCCAGCACACTAAAGTATCTGGCTACGTCATATTTGCACTAGACCAAGAAGCACTGATCATTTTCACTAACACACGGCCTGCAACTAGGAATGATTGCAATGCCAAGAACAGTTAACACAGCGTGGCGCCGAGATTGTTTCATTAATGCTATCACTTGGAAAAAGAAAACAAATACTGTCGATCTATGTCTATAGAAGTCAGTTAATTATAATGGAGTATTTTTTGACTGAAAGACTACAAATAAACAATACGTGGCTCAATTCTGAAAATATTTTCTTCCAGCCATCGGCTTGATTGTGCAGAGTCAAGCCTCCGTAACAGGATGTCCGTAGTGCTAACGGCTACGAATGATCCAGCATCTTTGTAAGTAATTAATGTATAAACAGAAGGTGAGGCTGGACTAGAGAGAGAGAGAGAGAGAGAGAGAGAGAGAGAGAGAGAGAGAGAGAGAGAGAGAGAGAGAGAGAGAGAGAGAGAGAGAGAGGTAGACTGAAAATAGGGTAGACATATGGATGAAAGAAGAAAGACAAAAGAAGAAGAAAGCAGAAGGAAGAAGAAAGAAAACAGAAGAAGAAAGAAAGAAAGAACGACAGAAGACAGACGAAGGAAGAAGGAAAGAAAGAAAGAAAGAAAGAAGACAGAAGTCAGAAGACAGACGAAGGAAGAAGGAAGAGAAGAAGAAGAAAATAACGTCGGTCATTTCATGGAATCTGAAAGTTAAATATAATTTCTCACATCAGCCACGTTTTGAAAGAAATTAAGAAAAGCAAATTGTGATAGAAATGTTTCATCCACGGCCGTGCATATGGACAAAATATGTGTTCAATGTCAAGTAAGATTCCCTGAGCCTTGCACCGATGACTCAACCTATGACCTTTATCGAGCCCCAAATGTGTGAACAAAAACCCTCAATCTGACGGTTTATGAAATATGGGATCTTAGGAAGACCGGCGCCAGCTGCGTGGATGGATAAATAAGACAAACATGGACGCTGTAGAAGAAGTCAATTGATGGACATGCAAATGAGAAAGACAAGATACTTTAGTCACATCGTATGAATAACAATCTTCTGACAATCATAAAGGATGGAGCAGTTGAGTGGGAACAGAGTTTGAGGGCGTCAAATACATAAACGGGCAAGCAACATCAAGATATGGTCAGGATACAGTTTTGGAGAGTGTGCAACGAAGACTTAGAACATAAAGTGCTAGAAATTCACCCCGCCATCTACACTGAGGCTGACATTAATCGGTTACGATAACTTGACTAGTATCATCATCATCATCATCATCATCATCATCATCATCATCATCATCATCATCATCATCATCATCATCATCATCATCATCATCATCATCATCATCAGGTCGTATGCCGCCAAGCGTGACCAGCCACAGTTCCCTATCTCACATGATGTACCAACGCCTTAGATCAGGTGTGTGTTCTTGTAATATCATGGAGGGACATATAATGCTAGAGAGCTCCTGTAACCCGCATTCTACCATCAAAGGGTATAACTGGTGTGAGGTGATATTTCTTTGTTTTAGGTTCTGTTTCTTTCCGTTGCTGCTTAAGAATATAGAGGCAACTCAGGCCTTGCGGGAGTTGACATTCCTTATACATGTATACTGTCTTCCTCAGCTCTGTCAGTCCAGGTAACTGTTACTTTAACTCAGCCTTAGTGATTACGCTAGTATCTTTGGTCTCAGACAACGTTTGCGTAACCCATCGTATTCAAGCTACTGAAAGCAATCGTTAAGTCAGCAAATGAATCAGTGAATCAACGCAGTGTCATCTCCACAATGCAGGTTGGCTACAATGCATCCTTAACACTTTCTGACTCTTACGTTGGTTCTGAACTCTGGCAGGCTTCTGTTATTCTACAGGTTGATATTATCTTACAAAGTGTATGGTTGCCTATCTCTCTTTCGATCTTTTCTTCCAATATGCCTTTCCCAAGATTGCTAGTGTTCAAAATATTGTTATTTC
Organism: Cepaea nemoralis; assembly: GCA_014155875.1. Lineage (NCBI taxonomy): Eukaryota > Metazoa > Mollusca > Gastropoda > Stylommatophora > Helicidae > Cepaea > Cepaea nemoralis. The sequence continues at coordinate 55,991 of JACEFZ010028417.1, read as the reverse complement.
TTACATCATATTTCTTTTCATGTTCAACTTCAATATAATTTATGTATAGCTTTTTTCACGAAATAAAACCTTTTATTGTGAATATTCGTTTGGTTTTTTTCTCCCCCATGAAACATAACCCTTTTCTTGCTCATATCATATTTCTCAGTCTTCAATTAGACATTCTAATTGTTTCTCCGTTGCCCACGCTTCTGCTACACACAGTGACCTTTACTTGTGTTCAGTGTTGCCACAAAGTTAGTTCTTTGTTTCCTTCTATTAAAACAGCAATCCCATAGTAAGGACTTTGTTGTGGGTATGTGAAGTGATAGGACATCACATTTGTGTACCTGAGTGCACGCAGGGATAGGTGATCAGTCTTTCCCTCCCGTAGTGATGGCATCGAAAACGTGCCCTCCGGCCGCTCATGCCATTTCCGGCGTCACGTTGTAACTGTTTCTATGCCTAATAGTTATTATTTACACATTTTCTGGGGCAGACAGCAGGAAATGACATGTGCCTGGGACACGCCTGGTTATTCATTTGCCAAATCCAGGACAGTACGGCGCCTCCCTGGGAGATTCAATTGGCGCACTCAGGGCTGTAGATGACTATGCTACTGCGTTACAGAAAGGCAATAAATGAATTACAAAAAAAAGAAAAAAAAAGTAGCAGACAGTGATCTTTACTAGAACACGATTACAAGCAACATAATTGTACTGCACTGCAGAAAGAATATATATATATATATATATATATATATATATATATATATATATATATATATATATATATATATATATATATATATATATATATATATATATATATATATATATATGTATATATATATAAATTGTTGCGTTCACTCGCTTTGAAGACAAGTATAGTATACATGTGCTATCACTTCTAGTCACTGAACTCATTTTTGCGTGTGGATTAGTTTTTCCTATTACCAGTGTCCCTCGCTATCGGGTGAACCTACTCCGACTTCTAAGGTCCTTGTAATTTACGTATCCACGTCAAGGATAAGATGTCAACATTTTAGTCCAATTGGCCGGTGTAGAGGGTTGAACCTGTTACCTCGCCACCAGTATACCAGAAGTTTAAGAACAACGTTCTTATCTATTCTCCTCACAGAAAGGATATTACCTAACGGGTGACATTACCAGTGTGGCGAATTCTATAGATTTGCTACACTAAATGAACAGATACTCAAGTATACACCCGCAGCAATATAAAGAATATAAATATCTTGGCAGTTTTATCACAGAGGATAACAGAATAGGCAGAGACATTGAAATCATATATCAAAATGCTAGTGCGCTTATATAACAACTATCACCCATACTGAAACATTTAAATATACCTATGCCCACAAAACGACATTTACATAAGGAAAGTATTCATACCAACGTATACTTTCCAATGTCAAACTTGGACATTACCCAAATCACACATAAGTAAAATCAACACCTGTCAGATAAGATATACGAGCAGAGCTGCCAACTGAACTATCCGAGACCCAGTAATAAATGATTGTTATCAGGACAGACAGGTTGGATCAACAATTTGTACCATGTATATTGAAAGACAGAAGATCAAATGGTTCTGACATCTCATTAGAATGAAACACCACAAGTTACCAGCACTGGCGCTACATCAAAGACGATCTGATACGCCAGCTAGAGAACGTCAAGGAATGACAAGGAATTACACAATCCAGTGTCACTAGATGCTAAAATGTCAACTATTCCTCCCCACGATGCTTGATGGCAAAAGGGAAGATGATTATGATGATGACGACGACGACGATGATGAATTACACAGTTAGCTCACAATTGTAATTTCCAGTGTAAGAGTAAAAACAGAAATAATTAAAAGTGCAATGTTTGGAGTTAGGAGAGACAAATGGTACATAACTGCTTACTACGCTAATCACAATTTTAAAAACAAAATTATTAAAACAAAAAGAATAGCCAGAATGAGCAATCTAAATGTTTCTACAGAGGCTAACTCATAAACGCAGCTTTAAGAAACAACAGAAAGATACAGCATGTTTTCCATGTTATGAGAAGACAGCATCTAAAACATTGTAGGAAGTGGAAAGATGTATAAAAATACAATAATAGGAAGAGAGCCACATTCGGTTCTTCAGAACCACTCAACATGGATGGAAGTATGTCACACATAATATGTCATTTTCTGGTGAAATTCGCGATTTGTCTTCTACTTCGTTTTCGTTCATCTTCAGGGTCAAGATGAATAAATGCCAAGCAATCAGCAGTCAACTTACGTTTGTTCACATCCTCATAAAGTTTGTCTTCAGATACAGTCGGTGCAGGTCAGAATACGTACAAGCAAATAAAAACCGTAATCTGATTAGATAAATTAGACGTAGATAGTCAAAACATTTTGGGCACATTATTAGAAGAAGTACATCAGAGAACTTGGTGACAATTGGCATGATTGAAGGTTAAAGGAACAAGGGGATGACAGAGAAGTAAATGTTTGGATGGCTTTGCCACGTGGTATTGTTGAGACAATAACTATGCTGATTCACGACTCTGGTCATCGTGTGAGATGACGAAACATGACTGCTCACGCTTATCGGCATGGCACATGACGATGATGATATATCAGCATTCACATGCTGATCATACGAGTAATCATGATGACAATCTTCAATATGATACTCATTTACTTCACGAAGTGTAATGTTGCCGATGTCGTGGTCCAAAACCATGTGATGTGGAAAGCAAGGGAAAACTTTCACTTTATTTATCACTGGAAAATCCTGAAACAAAACAACGCAATTCTTCTAATTAAGAACGTTAATGCTGAAACCGAAAGAACAGCCTCCACGGGTAGTGATTATCTTGAGCTGCGGATGATACCATGACGTCATCAAATTGGTAGTTTAAAAACAATTAACAAACCATAGCAATCGCTACTTGCAACAACAGGGCAATGATGGAGAAGGAAAAATTAGATTTCGTCAAAAGAGAAGTAGTGAGGACCCAATTTGGTGTAATTGGATTAACTGATAGAAGATGGATTGGAAACTTAAAAAGTAGTCAGGGATAATTTTACATCCCTTAAGGCGCATCCGGCGTATAGTGTCACAACTGCGTTCAATGCAAGTCCTCCAGCGCCGATAAAATTCTTGTATTCCTGTAGAAAAAAAAAATTATCTTGGTCACTACTCGGTGTGCCTGACCCGGTCGTGAACAGTCTGTCACAGAAGTCACGCCGTTTTGAAACTTCCTATTCCACTCATACACTTGCTGGACTGACAGGCATGCATCACCATACTGGACCTTCATTCTCCGATAAATTTCTACGGATAGGCCTTAGGTTCATACCAGAATACGATCAGCGTTGCCATCAGTGGGTTGTGCTCAATATTTAAATCTCAAATCCCGAAACAACCAAATAAATCAATTTGATTATTGCTCGCTGGACTTTAGGCGGCCTGGTGTGCCTTGCCAGTGAGAAGACCTGATCGTTCGGGTCCACATCGATTGACGGATGTCAGTCGCGGCGATCGGGCAAATCTTGAGATACAGCCTACGATGGGTGACGTTGTAATATTCTGTTGTGATAATTTGGCCGTGTCCAGCATGTGCTACGTGGTCTAGTGGTTACACACCCGCTTCACACGCCAGTGATCCTGGATTTGTTTCCGGGTCCGGTAAAGGATGTGCACTACTGACAAGCTCAAACGAGAGCGAAACTCGAGACTAGTGCTTCCACATTGACGTGGATAGGCCTTAGGTTCATACCAGAGTACAATCAGCGTTGCCATTAGTGGTTTGTGCTCAATATTTAAATTTCTATAGGTTTTACCCCTTCACTGATGTAAAAAAAAAAAAAAAAACAACAACAAAAAACGGACAACACTGCGCTCTTTGGTTCATGTCAAAAGTGGAGTGGCTATCCTTAAACTGTCCTTATGATGTAACCGTGTCTGTCTGCACCGTGATGCCATGTGCCTAACACTCTTGACACCAGTAACAAAAATATTGACTGGTTACAAGAAAAGCTTATGGTTATTGTAATTTCTATCACACTGTTTCGGTCTTCACGTGAAGCCCTCTCCTACATGTTTATAGACCAAAAAGCACTCGGTCAGTAATGTTATCGGTGTCATGCTGGCAGTGGTTACTTGCCAAATCATTTCTTGGTCATACGTTTATGTTGGGATGACCTGGGAGCATACGTCATGTTGGTGAGGTCACGGAGGAAGCTGCGGCAGATTGAATAGAACGGCATGGGGGTCAGCTGGTTGGGGGTCTGTGCTTCAATGTCAGATAAAGGGCAGAAGAAGAAAAGGAAGAAGAAGAAGAGGAGGAGAAGAAGAAGAGGAAGAAGAAGAAGAAGAAGAAGAAGAAGAAAATAAGAAGAAGAAGAAGAAGAAGATGAGTGAGGAGGAGGAGTAGGAGGAGGAAGAATAAGTAGGCGATGAGGAAGTAGAAGAGGATGAAGAGGAAGAAGAAGAGGAAGTAAAGAAGAAGAAGAAGAAGAAGAAGAAGAAGAAGAAGAAGAAGAAGAAGAAGAAGAAGAAGAAGAAGAAGAAGAAGCAGAAGAAGAGGAAGAATTAATATTTGTCTTTGAAGAAGTAGGAGGAGGTTTAATCTTAAACAAAGTTGAAGGAGGAATATGAAAGGCATAGAACAATCTTAGACAGAATGATAATGGGTCATATAATGAAAAGAACGAATTGAAAATAATGAACAGACCAATTTCATGAAGAGATAAAGACAACGAAGGCAGAATGTGAGTTCTCGGAGGTCATCTTTTTTTCGGCTGATTTCAACGCAAAGTTTGAAAAAAAAGAAGAAAAAACGATATAGAGATACAACTGAAGTATACAGACACAAAAAGGCAATGATAAATGCCGACATATCAAATACGGACACAGAAAATGCACTGATAGATACATACAGATCGAATACAGACACACAAAAGGCAATGATATATACTGGCAGATCAATAGTATGGCATCGATGAACAATTTAATTATTGGGAGCACATGGTTTACAAGAAACAAATGAAAACCGTCAATTCATTAGATAAATTGGCCGTAGACAGTCGCACTTTTTTTGGGACCCCGTTATGAGTGAAAACAAATTGGAGAACCTGGCGACAACTGGCAAGATCGGGTGGAAGAGAACAAGGGAAAGGCAGAAAAGTAAACACCTGGATGGCTTGGCTACGTGACATGGTCGAGACAAGAATATTTAGTTGATCCACGCGTCTCTGGTGATCGTGTGGGATGGCGAAACAAATTAAAACCCTAGAGAGCTTTGAGAGCCGCAGTAGTAGATTATTTAGCACGCTTGCCTGATTGGTTTGGTGGCCATGTGTTTGAATTCACATCCAGGTGGATTTTTGAAATAGACCTGTGATCCCTGTTCGACCCAGTCTAAATGAGTGCAAGGAAATGTTTTCAGAAGTAATTCTGGGAAGTAAAGTCGATCGGTGTGATACTGAATACATGCCTCTAGTGCTGGTTTCATGTCAAGACTTAGTCAGATATGACTGAGCTACCGAATGACAGTAGACGGTACTACCTGTTTCTGTTAGCGCCGAGCGTTGGGTCTTAGTCAGATATGACTGACCTACCGTATGGCAGTAGACGGTACTACCTGCTTTCTGTTAGCGCCGGATGTTGGGTTTTAGTCAGATATGAGTGAGCTACCATATGACTGTAGACGGTACTACCTGCTTTCTGTTAGCGCCGAATGTTGGGTCTTAGTCAGATATGACTGAGCTACCGTATGGCCGAAGACGGTACTACCTGCTTTCTGTTTGCGCCGAATGTTTAGCGGTGATAAACAAACCTGACACCCCACATTGTCACAACGACTTCGGGTGGAGGAGTGGAATTGGGAGGGTACACGCCTTACCCTAGTGGGAGGAAATGCAACCTCAAGACTAAATGTCATAATAAGGAAGAGAACAAAGGGGGGGGGGGTGTCAGAGAAGTAAATACGTGGTATGGTCGAGACAAGAACACTGAGCTGATCCACGATTCTGGTGATCGAGTGAGATGGCAAAACATGACCGCCCACGCTTACCGGCATGGCACATGGTGATGATGAGGGCAGATCAGACCCTAAGCCTTGGTCGGTAGCTGGTCTAGAATGGAAGCTCCGACAGGCGGACAGTTACAGCATTGCTTTGCTGATCCAGTAGCTTCTGCAGCTTGTCTTGTTCCAGATGCATTGGTGTTACCTTTCCTTGTGGATTAAACTAGACAGGCAGAGAGAGGGATCGTGCTGCATGGGCAACACACTGTAGCTAAATTCAGCCCAGGCTTTGTGTTATGGAGAGGTATACTCCATTTTACAAACTATCGTCTGTCAAGACTGGCCAGGTGCCAGTCAGTCAGTGCTGATTAGTTTATAAATATGGGGCTAGCACCATATACCCAGAATGCCTCAATTAGCGCCTAAAAAGGGCCTTCACTAACGGTTTTGTATAAAGAGTGGGCGCCCTTGGAGGTCCTGGAAAAAAATTGCATAACCATAATGATTACATTTTGATTCAGGACGGACACAAAAATGCGTTGCTGTCAGTCAGAATGAGATTAGGGGCTGATTATCATAGTGATTACATTTCCGTAATCTGAAAAATAAAAGTCTGGCGCATTGGTGTAACGATCAGGACATTACGCTAAAAATAGCATAAACGTTGTCAGACAGGAGTTTGATGCCAACTCTCGTCCTTCGCCACGGGAGGAAACCACTGGCCACCAATTCTTCCGTGCACGCAGGCCGAAACATGTGATGGTCTTAATACTTGACATGTCCACGGCTGGTTCTTGTTAAGGGTCTTGTCTAAATTTGGGAAAAAGCCTGAACCAGATAAAGAGAAAAACAAGAACACAAAATCAGTCTGACAGCAGCTGAAAACTGGTCAAAGCACGAACAGAAAAGTTAACGCAATAGTGCAGAATCGATCGTGTGCCCAATGCACCGGAAGGCATTATTCCTGTTTACGACCAATCATAAGGTCAATATACTTTTAGAAATCGTCGAAATAATTAGCCAGTAATGTTTATTTTTTATAATTTTTAATATTAAATGCGTGTTGAGTATGTGATCTCTTGTTCCTCTTCCTGGATTTAGACAAGATTTATACTCAAAATGCGTTTAATAATAGAGAAGTGCAGATAATTTAATGTTAACCTATTCTCATGTTTTGTGAATTATTCAAAGGTATTTGACTGTTTACACCAACAGAAACTTTGGAAAATCATGAGGAATATGGGCTTTCCGTCACATGTAATACAACTCATAATTATGCTGTATCTAGACCAACAAGCAGCGGTTGGAATAGACGGCGAGACATCAGATTGGTTTGACATCAAGCAAGGAGTCCGTCAAGGCTGTGATCTGTCCCCACATTTGTTTAACCTGTACGCCTAAAATATAATGAGAAATTTCAGAGAAGATGTAAAAAAAGGAGCAATATGATGCCTTAGATATCGGTGGTCATGACATACCAGAGATTCGATATGCTGATGATACAGTATTGCAATCCACAACACGGAATGGTATAGAAAACCTAATAACCTCAACCCAATTGAATAGTGAAAATCACAACTTATATCTTAACATAGCAAAAACAAAGATAATGCATACAGATAAAACTACCATGGAGAAAGAAATATATGTTAATGAGGAAAAATTGGAGGTGGTGGAAAATTTCGAATATCTTGGGTCATTGATTACCAACAATGGTGACACATTGAAAGAAATTAAAAGACGAATGTCTATAGCTCTTCAAAGACTAAAACAACTGAATAAATTGTTGAGTGGGACAGATAGAACTACAAATATTAGGTTTTTAAGAGCATGCATCCGGGTCACTGGACACTTACTAAACAAGCTGAACAGTGCATAAATGCCTTTAAATATAAATGTTATAGACGAGTTCTAAGAATATCTTGGGTAAAGAAAAGATCCATACTTCAAAAGCTGAATATTGAAGAAGGTTGGTTATTAAAGACCATAAAACAAAGAAAATTGAAATATTTTGGTCACTGGAAACGTCGTGAAAGTTTGCAGAGAACAATAATTAAGAATTATATGCCTGGGAAGAGAGGAAGAGGAAGGCCAAAGAGAAGATAGGTGCAGGTCCTTTTCTTACTTTTATTTACAGAATCGGCGGGAGCTACATTAACCCAGTGGCTAGATGGCTGATGTGCGGAGATGGAAAAAATTAACTTCTCAAACTTGAAAAGTTAAGAGATTCTAAACAAAGGCGCCGACAAAAAATGATTTCACAAGCAAGAAAAGGATTGGAAAGAAGTGAATAGACAGAATAAATAATAAATGAAATGACCGAATAAAGGTAAAGTAAGAATGATGCACAATTATACAACAAGATACACAGATATTTAATGAAACAATACATAAATAAATAAATAAAATAAGGAGGAAAAGACAGAAGATAATACCAGAACACTGCACAACAAATTAAATTAATTAATAGGATGCACAAAACATAAAACTATAGGGCATCCGAAATCAAAGGAAGAAAGGTAGTGGGAACAAATGAAAAAACTTGATTGATGACCAGAGGATATAAGTGACGCATAGAACGTTAACTGAGCAGGAATAAACGTTAGAGACATCGGAAACATTCTTATATGTTGATAGCAGAAGTAAAATTAGTAAAAATCAAACAAACAAAGGAAAGCATCAAGACCAGGCAATTTAACTATAGAAGAATCACATTCATACGGCTATTAAGTATGGGAACTTTTTAGAAATCTGTTAAATGTCATATAGAACAGTGGGCGCATACTGACAGATTGATTAAAATCAGTTATCATCGACATTGCCAAGCAATCTGGATCGATAGGTTGTGAAGTGCATGGAGCAATTAATCTCATGAGTCATGTTGAAAATATTAAAAATATTAGTGAGAAGAATATGTAACAAAATAAGACCTATAAAATATGGCAGAATAATATGGATCAAGGAAAAGGCATAATGTTGTATATATTATAGGTACATTAATTGACATGATGATTGTGAAGCAAATAATGTTGTATACATTGCAGATACATTAACTGACACGGTGATTGAAGCAAATAATGTTGTATACATGTTGGTACATTATGTGGACATGCCGATGATACTGTATTGATTGGAGACAATGAGCAGGATCTGAAACATTTAGTAGATGCAATTATTGCACACAGTGAACAACTAGGGTTAGAATTAAATTGTAAGAAGACACATATTATGGTCGTCACTAGGAAAAATGAAATACCACAATGTAATTTACAAGTAAATGGGAATATTCTTAAACAATTGAATCGGCACAATTACCTCGGAACAAGTCATATCATCTGATTGGAAGATACCTTGAAGAGATTAGAACAAGAATTCGTCAAGACGAAGATAGTCTTTCGTAAGATGAAACACATACTAACCAATAAAAAGATGTCAACCGCAACGAGAACAAGAGTGTTGAAGTGCTACATAGAACCTGTACTTTTGTACGGGTGTGAAGCGTGGACAATGAGCAGACACGCTGAAAAACATCTGATGGCTGTGGAAATGTGGTTTCTAGGAAAATTCAGAGAATGCCATTCATCTCATCTCAATCAGGTTCCTCTTGTACCTTGCAGTGTCGAGGTGAAATATAAACAGCGAGAGAGTGCCTGCTTATGGGCTTCATGTATCGATATTCCCATAGACTCTGTTATTCTCTGCGTCCATCATTTACGTGGTCGGTCTCTTCCTCTGCTTCCCTCTGGTCTGTACATCATTGCTTGTTGTGGTATACTGTTAGGTGGTAACCTACTTTGCATGGCCAAACCATTTGATGTGCTGCCTTCTATTAAAATCTAGTTCCTGATTTCTTCGTTTCTGGATCTTATCTCTTCTTGATACATTGAGTATTCTTCTCAGGAATCTCATTTCTGTTGTGATTTTTCCTGTTTTCTTTTTCTGTCATTGTCCAGGTTTTGCATTGGTAACATAGAGTTGATAGAAAGATTGCGTTGTAAAGTGCTTTCTTAGTATTTATTGATACATGTTTGTTCTTTAGTATTGGTGTCATTTGTCCAATGAGTTGGTTTGCATTATTGCATCTATTTTCGATCTCGTTGTCTTATTTCCATTTGATGATATTATACTTCCTAGGTACTTGAAACTCTTTACTTGTTTCCAAGGGATGTTCGTTTAGGTGAATCGTTGTTGCTTTTTCTTCTTTTGTTACAGTTATTAACTCTGATTTACTTGTGCCAATATTCATGGACAGACAGAAAAACAATTGACAAAGTCCTACAAGAAACAAATGAGAATCGTAGATTGATTAGAGAAATTATACGTGGACAGTCACATTTTTTTGGTCACGTTATTAGGAGAAATAACACTGAGAACATGATGACAACTGGCAAGATTGAGGGGAAGAGAACAAGGGGAAGGCAGGGAAGTAAATGCCTGGATGGCTTAGCCACGTGGTATGGTCGAGGCAGGAACACTGAGCTAATCCACAACTCTGGTGATCGCGTGAGATGGCAAAACATGACCGCCCACGCTTATCGGCACGGCACATAATGCTGATGACATTAATTGACATGGTGAATGTGAAGCAAATAATGATGTATACACTTAAAGTATTTCCTGTGAGAAAGTGATTGAAGCAAATAATGTTGTATACACAATAAGTATTTCATTCGGGAGGAAGAAACAAACAATGTTGTATACACTATAAGAATTTCACTTGAGAGTGTGATTTAAGCAGACCGCGTTACGTTGATTTTTTACGAAATGGTATGGGTGCCGGTCGTTCAGAAAGCAATATCAAACTAGTTAGTTGCATATCCTGTACAGGACGTTACAGTCAACACCAGCATATTTTGCTGTTGTGACGTCTTGGCAAGTTTACGTTCAGTAGCTTGCCAACTATATTTTATAACACATTCTATACAATCAGAAATTCCCAAATTCTGGGTGGAATCAATAGGTACGACTTGTCTGTAACACAAAAGACATCTAGTCCTGGGCATATATTATCACTTGCACCGGTATATGATGATAACAAAGGGGTATGTTGACACCGAAAACGTTCAAATCAAAACCAAAAAGGAAAATCCCTGTGAGTTCTGAATGTCCGATATTATAGTCTACGTTCGTGTTTATTGTTTAGAATTTGGAGAAGAGAATGGAAAACTTGCTCGCTCGAAACGGTTTTAAGTGTACTTGTTTCACTGGAAGAGCATAGGTCTGCGCCGATCTTAAATATGACAATTGTTAAAAACAAAACTGAAAAAAGTGGTGGTGTAATTAACTAAAGACACTGTATGGGACAGCACGAGTTAAAGTTACAACTAGAGTGAATTAATATAACAATTGGTTTTGACCGAATGATAAGGTGTTTCATAAGTGTGGAATTTTGTAACTGGGTAGTTGGAAGTCTAGTTTTATAAACATAAATGTTCCTGCAATACAATTATGATAAATGTAAATGTCGATATAATGCAAGTATTACACAAGATATGTAAATGAAATGCAGGTATTAAACAAGTAACTATAGGTATAATGCAAGTATTATTCAAATGAAATGCAGCTAATATAAAAGTAAATACACGTGCAATGCTGGTATTATACAAGTATATGTAGGTGAATTGCAGATATTAAAACAAGTAAAAGTTAGTTGCATATCCTTTACGGACGTAGCAGTCAACCTCAGCATTTGTTTTGACTGTTCGTGATTTCTGGGCAAGTTTACGTTCAGTAGTTTGCCATTGATTTCTGAACGACCGGCACCCGTACCATTTCATAAAAAAACCACCAACACAGCTGTGTTTCGGACGCTGGTATGCGGGATTACGAAATGCGTCCGTAATCCTTCGCCACGGAGCAGGCAAAAGAAGTACACGAAGACGTAATGCAAGTATTATAAATGTAAATATATGTGTACATGCAAGTATTATAAATGTAAATGTAGGTGTAGATGCAAGTATTGTAAAAGTATATATAGGTGTAATGCAAGAATTATCAACGTAAAAGTACATGCAGTGCAAGTATTATAAAAGAACATAAAGGTCTAATACAAATATTATAAAGCAAGTGGTATACAGCAAGTATTATACTTGGTTTATGGCATAGGGGTTAGTGAGGCGCGCAGTTTCATAATTCCCCGTCATATCGAGTAGAGGGTTTGAAATTAGCTGTCGGCTATTCGGAAGCAGATCGCTTTGAGTTGATTTCGATGGCATAAGACGTCGGCCGATCAGAAAACTATGACGAACTACTGAACTTACATTGACTAGGAAATCACAAACAGCCAATAAATACTAGGGTTAACTGCAACGTCCTATAGAGAACATTTAAGTCATTGTGGAAAAAATTATAACGGTAAATGTAAATGCAAGTCGCATACTGGTAAATATAAAGAGACCGCGTGCTAATGTTAGCGGGGCATACTGGAGTATACAGAATGTAAAGAAATGACCCTTTCACACGTTTATGCGGTGTTTAGGTATATGGTAATAACCCATATTTGTTTAGACACATTGACATTCGTTGTATAATATAGTCAACACCACTCCTGCCGTCCTTACTTCCCATCACTTTCCTGGTGCACATTTGAGGCTGGACCCACCTGAGCGCTTACGTCAATGAAAAACATTTCCGCATCGATGGGGATTCATACACATGTCACTTGGGTCTGTAGACCAGCCTTCTAGCCACTGCACTGCCGCGGCTCCCGTGGTATTTTGTGCCAATATTACCGTGTTTAAAATATACTTGGGGAGTGACTTGGTCAGTTACAATCCCTCGATCTTAACACCCAAATCATCTACAGCAGGGGTGGCCAACCTTTTCAACAGGCAGGCCAAATTTCAGAAATAATATTTCCTGCCGGGCAACGCACCTAATTTTTTTTTTGGTTAATTAAAGTAAACAAGCAAGCGTGCTACAGCTTCGACCACATCGTCGTTTCCCACTCCTTAGGGCCGCAACATGACTCCTGGCGGGCCGCATGCGGCCCGCGGGCCTCGTGTTGGCCACCCGTGATCTACAGTCACTAATTTTCGCGAGGCGCGGTTGATCCAGAAGCCATGATGTAAGAAGTACAAAATCGACTCGAGGAGAGTTTAAACCCAGGACCACATAATAAGCAGACCAGTTAACTAGCCACTGCGCCCATCAAATCCCTCAGTATAAGTGTACACCATTGCATAATACGTGACAATTAAGCATACCTGTTATTTGATAAATTAATATGCTAAGTATTACTAAGTACGAAATACAACGGAGAAATGAACAGAAATAAAACGCAAAAAAGCAAACAAACAAACAAACAAATTGTCGAGCAAAATAATTACACTAAATTTACGTCATATTTCTGAAGTGACTCCAAGAGGCAAGTGTTGTCAAGTCTAAATGAACACCTCAGAATCCGCTACGCTCATTCGCAGATTCTACCTTTACCTCACAAAGTCCATGAAATTCACGTTGCCTGCCAAACAGAAATAGTATGTCAAGATAAACCGGAGCGTATCAGGTGGAATTTTCCCAAAAAACATACTGAATACTTCTATTTAAGCGTTAAGAAGAAATGATGAAAACACACAGTTGCAATAACGAGGCACTGTTACCCCTGGTTAAAATGAGACCCTCAGTCGGAATACGTTCTCCCCGAGTCTGAGAAGCCAGCGCGCAAACCACGCTTATTCTCACATCTTTGCTGACTATCTGTGCTCACTCACAGACGTTATCTACTCTATTCGCGCTCAAACGGAGGCTGACTGTAGAGCGCGCATGCATGCACGAGCTGTGGAGTATGACGTAACGCACGAGGCTGCTTGTAGGATAGAAATTACGCAATGGTGTCTTAGATTAAGGATATAAAAAGACAAATAAGCGCTTTAAACATATTGGATAAAGGGACAGAGCAATTAGATCTAAATATGCATAATCGAAAACAAGACTAAGGAAATAAATCATACAAATGATAACCCGATCTTCCTTAGTGAACCCTTATTGCAGGAGGTGGGAATCACTCACCTACTTAGGTAGCAATGTAGAAAAGATGGGTGGTGGGGTGGGGGTAGGGGTGCAGATAGAGATATTAACAGATTCTGTGTCCAAAAAAAAAAAAAAAAGGTGTTAAACAAAAAGAAGGTTTGAGTCATATAAAATGGATTGCTGAAAATGGATGGTTGAAAATGTGTCTCACAGATATTACTTAAAAATTGTTAATATGGTAGCAGACATAAGGCAATGGCTACATTTCTACGATATATAAGCCCAAGGCAGCTACGGGGAAGTCCTTTAAGACGATTAATCATCCCATGGCACTTAATCAGTTAAAATAAGGATACACAAGTCATGAGGATCTTTTATGGCACTAGGCAATTTGTGAAAGTCAACGGCACAGAACGTACAATATTGAACTCGAATACTACTGTATGGTCGACTATCACGATTGCTTATAAACTACAGGTATTCATTAATTGGTGACTGCGCAAAATAGAAGGACTAATATGGCATGACAGAATCACCAACGTGGAGCTCATGGAGAGAACTAAACACATACCAGGAAATCCAGAGGTAAAGAAAAGATGCTGGCGCTGGATAGGCCATACATTGAGAAAACCTAAGAATAGCAAAACTAAAAAGGTTTTTGTCTGCAATCCACAGCAAAAATGAAATAGGAGAAGACCTAAAAGCACACGGAAAGGAGAAAAAGAGTCAGAAATGAATAACACAAGAAGGCCATAGATCGATCTGAATGAGACAACTCGAGATAGGACAACGTGGAGTGAGTTGCTTGATGTCCTAATGAGGGATACAGCCGAAAGAAGAAGAAGAAGCATAGCTACTCAGAGACAAATAAGGACATTATTGAACAACTCAATATAAAAACATCACTGTTGATGAACTTAAAAATGAGAAAGACAAGCTACTGCAGTCAGATAAAAAAAACAAACGTTGTTATCTTTTGAAAAACTTAAGTGAGTGAGAACCCGAAGGCAGAAGAGTCAGAGGAGTTCAAGTACACAAGTGGTCCGAGAACGTTAATCTTTGGCCCTGATAAGTCCTTGCAGTCTGTACAAAGAAGGTTCCAGACTGATACGTGAAGTTCCATTACTTCCATCTGTACCTGCGGAGATGGCACTTGGTGGATAATAAAAAGTTATAAGGCCAATTTAATCTCGCAAAGCTGTATTTAGGGCAGCTCTGTAGTAGCAAAGATGGCCCATGCGATGGAAGGGCAGGATTCGATTTCATGTGAGGTGTGATCGCCGATGGTGTGTCGCCCGGCAAGCCATGTAAGCATGTTTGGTACGTGCGTTTGTGTATATGTATGTATGCGTGTGTGCCTGTGTTTGAACCCACCCCTAGACAGTAGGATAGCTTTAAGCAAGAGTAGATAGGGAGCAGGAGTTTGAATCCACAGCCAGACTGTGAGATAGCTTTAAGCCAGCGTAGATATTGAACAGGTGTTTGAACCCACGTCTAGATAGTGGGATAGCTTTAAGCGAGATTAGATAGGGAACAAATGTTTCCATGAATGAATGATCCACCTGTTGATTTCTTCCTATCACTGTTTGCCCGCCTCCCTGTCCGTCCACCTGCCCGCCAGTTTACCTGCCTGCCTACCTATCCACCCACCCACCCACCTGCTAGGATATGACTGCGCCGAGTTTATGTTTGTACATTATATCCTTGATATAATCAGTCCCTCTGATTCTAGTGCCTCTCTCTAGTTGGATAGCCAGAGCTTCTGTGGTGGGAGCTACAAATTAGCAGATCACTGGATGTCATTCTCAATGATTTCTGAAACACGCTACCTGTTGTCTCTTGGCAATTGCACCAGATGTTATGTACCTATGATATTGCAAATATCATCAGAAACACATTCGCAGGTTTTGATCGTTACTCAAAGATATAGAGGAAAGAAGTAGAGATTAGGGATTAGACATCTTTTCAAAGATGTCTTCATGAGTGTCTTGCTGACCGTGCGTCGAAACACTTGTACAATGTTCGAAAATCTGTCGTCATTTGGAGGCGGAAGATTCGAACCCGGTCATTATAGCTTTCAACGTTTGTGATGTCTAGTGTGTCCTCTACCTACTTCTTTCCTCTACCTTTATGAGTGCCAATAAAAACATCTGAATTTATAGCATGCGCTATTCCAGTGACCTCAAGGGTTCCCAAGAATGGATATTTATGTGCTAGCATTATTATGCCCAGCACGAACATACCTAAGGGCAGCATTACACGAACTATGCAAGAAATACAAACAGGTTTTAATAAAATGGATTCTTTCTCATTGCTAAATACCTGGAAATAATGAGGTGAAGAGATTTAAGAAGCAGTTATATGAGAACCAAGAAGAAACCAGACCATCCAGGTCACCAGAAAGATGACGCACATTAACAACTCCACTGAAAAGGACAAATTACAGTCTTCACACTCCGGAATGGACACACTAGGTTGAAATACTACATGTTTAATAAACTAAAGGTAGGAGATATTGATGAATGTAACTGTGTAACTGGTAAAATGACAGTTAAACATTTGTTGCAGGAGTGTACAACATCTGCCGATGAGAGAAAAGTATTATGGCCTAATACCATAACTATTTGAGGACAAACTCTGTGAAGTTGTCAAGTTTGAGTGCTTCTTTCATTGCGCTTATTCATACTGACGTTTGAAGGTGAACGACAACAACGACGACGACGACAGTGAAGAAGAAGAGGAAGAAGATATTATGCCATATTCTTTTCTTGTTAAAATGCACACTACCCACGATATAAATCGCACCCAGGGCGTTCAGTTCTAAAGCGGATGTTCTATCTAAACCACTCGTCGCCCAGCCATATATTTATACAGTGCCTATCATGACGAGGGGTAGGTGGCAATCTCTAGGAACTGACCGGATGTTATTGATCCAGCCGGTGTCGGCGACTGCACTGGTCCGTGAAGATGACGATAAATGATGTGGACGGATGTAAAATCTAGACGTTCAACTCATGACGAAATCGCTGCTATAATCTCCCTATAACGGCCAAGAGCGGGAACAGGACCCGAGGCCCTTATGTCTCAGCGCTCTAATATCTCAGTTGATCTGTACGTATAGGGCTGGTTACACCTCTTTAAGGATGATGAACGAACGAACAAACTTTATTTTCAATGGGTTAAGAACTGGGCACGCAGGCCCGTCTGACATTCTGCCCGTCATATCTCTTTCCTCCCAAACGTTATTTAATTCATACTTCACGTAAGTGTCTGTTTATTGTATGTGTGCTGACGAAGGCTCAACCGCAACGTTTATTTTGTTATTGGTGACTGTGGTCTTGTAAAGCTGACCCCCCCTTCCCCCCCCCCAAAAAAAAAATACAAACAGCCAAACAAACAAACAAACAAACACAATTTCTGGCTTTCGTTGATTTACCCATTGCTATTATCTCGGCAGTGCTGTATCCTTCTTTGAGAAGTCTAATCCCCCGCGAATGGTGTTAAGAAAAGACAGTATAATATCACGAGCGCGTGCACACACACACACACACGCACACACACACACACAACACACACACACATGTACGCACATACGCACACGCACACAAAGAAGAATGCCAGATCATGCGGTGAAGCAACAAGCAGAAACTCAAGGACCCCATAACATTCAAGATCTTTTACAAGACAAAGACAATTTATGACAAACAAAGGAAAGAGGCAGCCAACATTTCTAGACCACACACATGAGAAGAGAAAAAAAAACGAACATAATGCATATTTGAAAAGATTTATGGGAAGAGAGAGAGAGAGAGAGAGAGAGAGAGAGAGAGAGAGAGAGAGAGAGAGAGAGAGAGAGAGAGAGAGAGAGAGAGACAGAGAGAGACAGAGAGAGACAGAGAGAGAGAAAGAGAGGTAGATAAAGAGCGACTGAGAGACACAGAGAGAGAGAAGGAGAGAGAGGGAGAGACAGTGAGAGAGAGAGAAAGATAAAGTGTGTGTGTGTTTGAGAGAGAGAGAGGGAGAGAGAGAGAGAGAGAGAGAGAGAGAGAGCCAGGCAAAAAAAAAACGAGAGAACAATGCAGACCAAATTTTATCACAGAAATTGCGCTGGAGATCGAAAGAGGTGTAGACGAACGATCGGCTAGCTGCTTAATGATGATGATCATTGAACTTTCTTAGTAACTATACTGCTTCCTTGCTACTGTGATGAGGTTCTTTACCAGAATGCACAGAAAACTTTGGACGTAAAAGAAGAGTCGTGGAAACAATTTGAGGGAAAATACCTCCGCACTGCAATGTACATATACTGTCTTAGGGTTGTGAAGTTTTAGGTCTGCCATCTTCTAGATCATGGCATAATGATGTGGGGGGCTCAGTTGCATTCCTCACCGCCTTTCCACCTCAAACAACAATTACAAAATCACCTGGTTGCTATTTCAAGAGGCTGGTACAATGATGGAGATTGAGCTTAGACCACTGTGTTGGGTAAGCAAAAGTGCCAACCACTCTGCCACCGGCGTTGCTGGAAAAAATATACCAACTAGAAGCTTAAGATGCGGGCGATTTGGCAGCATGCCGCCTTGTGTTGGTTGTTTACGAAATGGTATGGGTGCCGGTCGTTCAGAAAGCAATGGCACACCACTGAACGTAAACTTGCCAAGAGATCACAAACAGGAAACAAATTATATGATTTACTGCGACATCTTGAGAAGGATATGCCACAAACATTTTTAACAGGCTTTATGGAGCCCATATGTACGTTTGCTACGATTCATTGTCATCATGTGTTCTGCCGAACTGTGTAGCCGTGCAAGTATCTTCCCAGATTTCTGTCCTTGGTTATCTGGATCAATTCTATTGATGGTATCTGTTCGTACCGCCGTCTTAGCCCACCCAGCATCATTTCTCTCTGTCTGTCACTGTGTCTTTTTCCGTTGATCTTTCCAGTCATCACGCCATTTTCCAATGTTTCTCTTCTCATGACATGGCGGAGAAGCATTATTTGTCTCTTTCTTGTGTTGTGTATAATGTTCTGCTTTCGTTAGCTTTTTTCAGACAATCTTTGTAAGATACAGGGGCATTCCAATGTGTTCACAACTTTCATCTTAGAAACCACATCTCTGTTGCCTCCAAGCTGTCCCTAATTTGTTATTTGACATTCCAAGGAACAATGACATATAGCATAATATACCATTACTGTACTCTATGACATTCAATTATAGTGAAATATTACATAAGATACTTTTCATTTTCTGAAATAGCTATCTTTGGGTAATGTATCAATTTAGAAAAATTACACCGACTGAAATACACCAAGACTGTTAAATCTTAAGAAATGAAGAGATCTTACAATCTCAGAGAAATCTAACGAAACAATACAAGTTAATATAATACGATTACTTGACGCTGATTTAAATCTCGAAGCAATAAGCAAATTATTCCATTAAAAAAAAAAAAAATCAATGGATATCGCTATTACCACAACTGCAGAACAGAAACAAATATTTACGTACTTGGTAATGTACTACAACTTGGAACGACGAGAAGAAACATCAGAAATGATAGAATGAAAGAAGAAGAGATACAATCTTTGGGCATTTTGTCATGGTGCAGTTTCATGCCACGGGTCTTTAGTATAATAGCGTCAACACATTTTGTAGAATTGGGGGAAAGGAGGAATAGAAGACCGATCTTTCCTCACCGTGAAAAGCAACTAGACTCGGATTCGAACCCGTGTCCGACAGTGCTCTCGATAATACCAGGGCAAATGGACAGACAGACATACAAGCAGGCAGGCAGGCAATCAATCAGCCAGCCAGAGAGAAGAAGGCAGACAGGCATACGGACAGACAAGCAGGCAGGTAGACAGAGACAGACGAACAGAGGACGGATATAAATGAGAAAGATGTGTGTGTGTATTTGTGTGTGTTTGTGTATGTGTGTGAGAAGATGAGAATCAGATAGATGAGAGAGATGAGAGAGAGACAAACAGACAGAGGAAGGATCTAGATGAGAGAGACGTGAGAGAGAGAGATAGAGAGAGAGAGAGAGAGAGATAGAGAGAGAGATAGAGAGATGACAGTCAGATAGATGAGAGCGCTGAGACAGACAGACAGACAGACAGACAGACAGACAGACAGACAGACAGACAGACAGACAGACAGACAGGCAGACAGACAGGCAGACAGCCAGCCAGCCAGCCAGGCAGGCAGGCAGGCAGATAGATGGACAGACAGACAGACAGACAGACAGACAGACAGACAGATAGATAGATGGATGGATGGATAGATAGATAGATAGATAGATAGATAGATAGATAGATAGATAGACAGGCAGGCAGACAGCCAGCCAGCCAGCCAGCCAGGCAGACAGGCAGGCAGATAGATGGATAGACAGACAGACAGACAGACAGACAGACAGACAGATAGATAGATAGATAGATAGATAGATAGATAGATAGATAGATAGATAGATAGATAGATAGATGGATAGATGGATAGACAGATAGATAGTTAGACAGACAGACAGACACACACATGATACCAGATGACGATAATTGGACCTTGTCTAAGTGGATTCCAAAAAAAGTAATCGAACAAATAGTGAAAAGAAATGCGGCAGTATATGACATAGCGGTAACGACAAGTCTGTAGTGTTGGCTGATTTTGACCGCAATTTCTTGTAAAAGTTGTAAGTGACAGAGGTGTGTCTTGTCACCAGATCTTTTCTCCCTGTATAGCGAAGTAATAATGAGAGAGATCAAAGAGATGCCAGGAATACTAGTTGGAGGTTATAATATAAATAATATACGCTATGCAGATGACACAGTATTGGTGGCGGATAATTCAACAGACCTACAATATTTATTAGACGTTGTAATAACAGAGAGTGCAAGGAAAGGACTCTCCTTGAATATCAAGAAAACAGTAACAATGGCAATATCAAAGAAAATGGTGACACCAAAATGTGACATAGAAATAGAAGGAAAAATCCTTAACCAAGTGGATAATTTTAGATACCTAGGGGCATTTATAACATCAGATGGAAGATGTACAACAGAGATTAGGAGCTGAATAGGGCAGGCAAAGGCTGCATTTCAGAAAATGAAGAGTATCTTATGCAATAAGTCACTATCACTGAATGTAAGAAAGAGAGTGTTGAAATGCTATGTAGAACCAGTTTTGCTGTATGGCAGTGAATCTTGGAATGTAAATGAACAAATTAAGAAGAAATTACAAGCAACAGAGATGTGGTTCCTGAGACGAATGTTGCGAATTCCTTGGACTGCCAGAGTAACTAGTGACGACTGCCTGAAACAGGCTAATGAAACAAGAACATTATATACAACAATAAGACAGAGACAAACATCTTTCTTCGGTCACGTGATGAGAAGAGAGGCATTGGAGAACATCGTAACAACTGGAAAGATCGAGGGGAAGAGAGGCAGAGGCAGACCAAGAGAAATGATGCTGGATGGATTGAGACGGTGGCATGGAGGATTATCAGCAGCAGAGTTGATCCAGAAAACCAAAGACCGAGATCTGTGGAGAGCCATGAACGCCTACGCCAGCCGGCACGGCACTTGATGACGATGATGATGTTTTAAGTATTGGCCAAACTGGCGTGTCTGCCAAGCGTAACAATAATCAATATTACAAATATCACCTATGTTGCAAGTTCACACGGTTTTCAGTTTATAATAAAATGATAATGCCTACTATTACGGCTAATGTCATGAGAAAGTTAGGTGTTTAGTTTTGTTCCTCAGTTCAGAAGGTGAAATGCGGATCTTAAAAGTGCAACTCGAAAGGAGATTATACAGAATGGGTCTAGAGAAATGGAATAAACAACATTGATAAAAAAGAGAAACAACATTGATAAAAAGAAGAAACAACATAGACACAAGTATGAAGAATTAGACAAAAGAAAGAGACAATACAAAGAAAATAAAATGGACAAAAAAATACAACATACATACAAGTAAAAAAAAAAAAAAACTAATTAGAAAAAAAGAAGTAATACAGACACAAGAAAGATACAGGGAGTAGACAGAAAGAATATTCGCGAAAGAAAGAAAACAAAATATATAACGCGAAGAAACAACATAGGAAAAAAAAAGAAGAATCAATATGGAAACATACAAGAAAGAACATGAATGATATGATGAAACGACGTAGAAAAACAAATCAAGCTAACAGAAAAAAGCAAATAAACAGAAACTATTAGATAAAAGGAAGAAACAATATGAACAAAAATAACAAAAAGAAATATTATAAACAAAGGGGGAAAACGCAACACTAGGAATAAAATAAATAAAAACGCAAATAGAAGAAGCAAGAGAAACATAAGAAGCAATAACATTGACAGAAAGAGGATACAATAAGGGCAAAGTAAGAAAAACAAAGAAAGAAAGTAATGGAAAAGAAAGATTAAGAAGGGGACAGATGGAATAGGGGCAGAAAGAGAAGACGGGATGAAGAAGGAGCAGCATAATAATAATAACAATAATAATAATAATAATAATAAGCAGAAGAAGAGAAATAAGAAGAAGATGACGATGAGGATGATAATTATGAAGAAGAAGAAGAAGAAGAAGAAGAAGAAGAAGAAGAAGAAGAAGAAGAAGAAGAAGAAGAAGAAGAAGAAGAAGAAGAAGAAGAAGAAGAAGAAGAAGAAGAAGAAGAAGAAGAGGAAGAAGAAGAAGAAGAAGAAGAAGAAGAAGAAGAAGAAGAAGAAGAAGAAGAAGAAGAAGAAGAAGAAGAAGACAAATAAGCAGAAGTAGAAGAAGAAGACAAATAAGCAGAAGTAGAAGAAGAAGAAAAAGAAGAAGAAGAAGAAGAAGAAGAAGAAGAAGAAGAAGAAGAAGAAGAAGAAGAAGAAGAAGAAGAAGAAGAAGAAGAAGAAGAAGAAGACAAATAAGCAGAAGTAGAAGAAGAAAAAAAAGAAGAAGAAGAAGAAGAAGAAGAAGAAGAAGAAGAAGAAGAAGAAGAAGAAGAAGAAGAAGAAGAAGAAGAAGAAGAAGACAAATAAGCAGAAGTAGAAGAAGAAGACAAATAAGCAGAAGTAGAAGAAGAAGAAGTAGAAGAAGAAGAAAAAGAAGAAGAAGAAGAAGAAGAAGAAGAAGAAGAAGAAGAAGAAGAAGAAGAAGAAGAAGTGGTCAATTAAAGCGACGGTAGATACAGGACATTAAAGATGCCATGTGCATGATTACTTCCTGTATGATAATGATGTTGCAGACACAAGTAATATAAACAGAAACATAATGATCAAATCTCTCTAAATATGGACGCCCCCGTATCTGCCTCATCCAAATAAACACACACCGACATTTAATCTAAGAACCACGGACATTGCTTATAAAACGATGTGCAAATGGTTATTAATTATTAACATAAGTTTTTTTGGGTGAAAAACTCAAATAAAAGTGCATATCGATGAGGTAATAACTTCTGACGTCGGCAATGTTGTACAAGCGCCATAATATTAGTTTATTACGAGAATTTCTATCTGCGCTTGTGAAGTTTATAAACACCGGAATTTACTTGAAAATTGCAGCATGATTCTGCATCAAATAATACAACTTGGGTGTATTTACCTTCTTTTGCTGACGTTACCCAGCGCTCGAGAGAAATTGCTAAGTTACATTTCGGAGAGATAACAACAGTTATCACACGCGAACTGATATATTAAGTCATCTGACTCTGACAGATCTGAAGCCTGATCGTTTGGACACCTGTTCTTCTGATAAAATGGTCAAGAGCTAAACATAAATTTTGTTTTTCAGAAAGAAGGCGATGCAGCATTCTAAAATTACAAACAAAAGACATCAGAAGGTTAGAAGCAGCTGAAAAACATAGCAGAACATAGCAGTATATAGGAAGTACCGCAAGCTCAATCAATCAATCATGTGCCATGCCGGTAAGCGTAGGCGGTCATGACTCGCAGTTCACTCGATCGCCAGAATCGCAAGCTACTAACAAAAAACAAACACACACACACAATCAGAAGACAACAAAACATAGGAGGGCAGTATGGCCGAATGGATAATAGCGCTCATTCCTAAACATCCGGTGTGCTGATGCCGAGGTTGCCGGGTCAGCCTCTGCACCGGTCAGTTGGACTAAAATGTTGACTTCTCGTCTTTGACTTGGGAACGTAAATTACAAGTACCCCTGAAGTGAGTTCGCTTGATGGTGTGGGTCATTGGTAATAGGGGAAATAAAAACAAAAAAATAAGCACCACGAGCTACCATAACAGACAAAATCAGAAGGTGAGATTCACTGCTGTGGGAAGCGGACTAGCAATGGACATTTCTGACATGCTGGACGCTCTCCTGGAGGCAGGAGTAGTAAGTTACTCAGGGGTGTAAGTTATACTACAATTTTGACTAGACTAAAATCACACCAAGTCAAGACAGAAGCCAAAGAAGAAGAGTCAACCAAGGAAAGAACCGGTGTCACCAATAGCTACACGTTCAGTGAGATTCTGAAAAGGGGATCTGAGCACTTATAGACTCCATGGGCAATGATGAGATCTGTTGACTACCTGAGTGACTAACTAATTACCTAACTATTTACCAAACTAACATAAACAGAGAACAAGAAAAAGAAAATAAGAAGCACCAAGAGCTATCACAAAAGACACAAACAGAAGACAACAGAACACTAGAAGCACCATGAGCTACAAAACAGACGCATACAATAAACAGTAGATAAGAAGCACCACAAACTACCAGAAAGACATAAACATATGATTAAGACCAAATTAGATAAGAAGCTACCAGAAGCTACCAGAAAAGACACAAATATAGGACTAAGACAACACTAGATAAGAAGCACCACAACGTCATCATCTTGAAAAGACTGGTCGATTTGCCAATTCCCATGCACTTGACCAACGGTGTCTTCAATGTCCTGTGTCCACCTTCGTGAAGTCCACCTCTGCTTCTGCTGTTAGGAATACGCTTTCCATTTCTGGTCTCTCTTAGCCACCTGGCGTTTAAGGCGGCTAAAGTATTTAGGTTTCCGAGACGGGATGTTGTTGGAGAAATCAAAATAATAAAAATAAATAAAGGCAATAACAGACGTTGTAAAACAATTAGAGACAGTGATAACATTGTTCATCATCATCATCATCATCATCATCATCATCATCATCATCATCATCATCATCATCATCATCATCATCATCATCATCATCATCATCATCATCATCATCATCATCATCATCATCATCATCATCATCATCATCATCATCATCATCATCATCATCATCATCATCATCATCATCATCATCATCATCATCATCATCATCATCATCATCATCATCATTATCATCATCATCAGCAATCATCAATCATCAATCATCAATCATCATCATCAATCATCATCATCCATCATAATCATCATCCATCATCATCATCATCATCAATCATCATCAATCATCATCAATCATCATCATCACCACCACCACCACCACCACCACCACCACCACCACCACCACCACCACCACCACCACCATCATCATTATCATCATCATCTCATCATCATCATCATCATCATCATCATCATCATCATCATCATCATCATCATCATCATCATCATCTTCCACTTCTGCCGTTAAGCGTCGTGGGGAGAAATAATTTGCGCTCCAGCGCCCGGTGGGCGGCACTAGATAGTGTCATTCCGTGTAATTGTACAATGTCGTTAATGTGGTCAATCTATTTTCTTCTTGAGCGTCCTCTTGGTCTCGTCGCAGATGATCTTTGATGTAGGTCCAGCGATGGTAGTTGATGGTGTTGCACTCTAACGACATGGCTAAACCACTTGATCTTCTGTCTTTCATTAAATGTGGCACAAGGTGTTAATCTCAGTGTCTGTCTAACACTGTTATTCATTCATTCATTCAGTAGCATGTCCTTTGCAGAACCTCGCTCCCATAACAACCTTCCGGAAAACCTCTCGATCATAAGCAAGATGTCCCACGTCCGATACACCCATCTGGAGATCATCCGCCACATCCTGCACCCATCTTCTCTTTGGCCTTCCTCTTCCTCCATTCCCAGGCATATACCCTTCCATTATTGTTCTCTCCAAACTTTTGTGACGTTTCAAGTGACCAAAATATTTACACTGTTATTACCCTTACCACAACCAAAAACAAGAACACAACCATATACGTCTCGAATGAGGAACCGTACAGAGATGACATCGACCCCTAACCATGTCATTACTAGCGTAACGTCCTAACCATTACATTATAACACACACCAAACGCCATGTTCAGACTCAGAAATCACCACACACAGGAAGCAATGAGCAGCAAGACTCGTATGTAACCTGTATAGACAACAGCTTATTACGGTTTATTAGGAGCGAAAAATAGACCAGGAGTAGACTGCCGTGTTGATAATGTTACAGCTATAGAAACGATGAGATTAAAAACTATGACTTTATCAAAGACACCACTGAGGATAATGTTATATCTTCATTCATCACGTACCATACCGATAATCGTGGGCGGTTATGATTCGCCATCTCACTCTATCACCAGAGTCGTGGGTCAGCTCAGTGTTCTTCATTCGTTGCCAAGCCATCCAGGTATTTACTTTTCTGCATTACCTTCCCATTGTTCTCTTCCACTCGAGCTTTCCAGTTATCTTCAAGTTCTCCAATTTATTTCTTCTCATAACGTTACCAATTTTTACGCCATTTTAGCTCTTAGACAACTTATAGAAAAATCAATTGAATTCAATGAAACACTCTACTTAGCCTTTGTCGACCAAGAAAAGGCATTTGATAGGGTAGATAGAAACAAGCTGTGGGAAATCCTTAAACAATATGGAGTGAGTACACATCTAACAAACCTATGTAGAAGTTTATACAACAACAGTGAATGCATAGTGAGAGCAACTGGAGAACACTCAGAACCCTTCACCATAAGATCTGGAGTACGACAAGGTTGTGTCCTGTCCCCTCTCTTGTTCATAACATATATAGACAACATATGTAAAGAAACCAGCCAAGCAGAGACAGCAAGAATACCGCATGACGAGAACACAGAAGAACCATCTGCAAATCTAACCATTAGAGAACTCCTGTTTGCGGACGACCAAGCACTAATAGCAAAATCAGAAGCTGAATTACAAGACCACATGAATAGTCTAAACGAAATGTGTAGGGAACATAACATGAAAATTAGCACAAGCAAAACAGAGGTAATGACTATAACTAAAGAAGAACAAACAGCAACAATTCACCTAAACGAACATCCCTTGAAACAAGTAAAGAGCTTCAAGTACCTAGGAAGTATAATATCATCAAATGGCAGATCAGAAGACGAGATCGAAAATAGGTGCAATAAGGCAAATCAACTCATTGGACAAATGGCACCAATATTAAAAAACAAACATGTATCAATAACTACTAAGAAAGCACTTTACAACACAATCTTCCTACCAACTCTATGCTACCAATGCCAAACCTGGACAATGACAGAAAAAGAGAAAAGAAAAATCACAACAATGAGGTTCCTGAGAAGAATACTCAATGTATCAAGAAGAGATAAGATCAGAAATGAAGAAATCAGGACTAAAGTGGGGGTTAAAGCTGCTCTAGATTTTATTAGAAAGCAGCAAGTCAAATGGTTTGGCCATGCAAGTAGGCTACCAGTCAACAGCATGCCACAACAAGCAATGATGTACATACCAGATGGAAACAGAGGAAGAGGCCGACCACGTAAACGTTGGACGGAGGGAATAACAGAATCCATGGGAATGTCGATATACGAAGCCCATAACCGGGCACTCTCACGAAGTTTATACTTCACCTCGACACCGCAAGGTACAAGAGGAACATGATGAGATGAGAGAACGTTACCAAACTTTATTTTGACTGTCTAAGTCTAATTCTCGAACCAGTGTACGGGAATTCAATTGTTTCTAGTAGGACTTGGTCATTGGTTTTTCTGTCTGTCCATGGTATTCTTTGCATTTTCTTCAGAAACCACGTTTCTCCAGCCATCAGATGTTTTTGTTAGCTTGTCTGCTCATTGTGTACGCTTCACACCCATTCAAAAGTATAGGTTCTATGTAGCACACCAACACTCTTTTCTTGTTGCAATTGACATCCTTTTTTGGTCAGTATGTTTTTCATCTTGCAAAAGGCTACCTTCGCTACGTTATATCAAATTTTACATAATACAGACACAGAGATTACAAAAAAGCTATAATGTTTCTGTATAGAACAGATAAAATGCTCGGAGATGGTAAACAATATTGAGAAACAATGGGATGAATATGTTAAATGATTCAAGACAACCGACATCAAAAGAGACAATTACTACCATTCATAGAAGTAAAAAAAAAATGACACAAGAAATTATGCAGAAAGAAGAAAGAAAAGACTACAACAGAAGTTGGGTGAATCTCTACAGCAGCACTGGGGTGAATCTCTACGGCAGAATTTGGGTGAATCTCTACGGCAGCAGGTGGGTGAATCTCTACAGCAGAAAGCGGATGAATCTCTACAGCAGAAAGCGGGTGAATTTCTACAGCAGAAGCGGGTGAATCTCTACGACAAAAGGTGGGTAATCTCTACAGCAGAAGTTGGGTGAATCTCTACATCAGCAAGTGTGTGAATGTCTATAGCAGCAGGTTGGTGAATCTCTACAACAGCAGGTGTGTTAATATCTACAGCAAAGGATGAGGGCAGAAGATGGGTGAATATCTACAGCAAAGGGTGAGTGAATCTCTACAACATAAAGTATTTAGCACACTATGAAACGGTTAAACATGCTGATAAATTCTTCTCTAGGAGCAAAAGGGCAAAGGACAGTCCTGAACACATAAACTAATGCTGATCAAGTACACAGATTTAGGTAAATATAGCAACAAGCAACTTTCATCAAAACTGTTCTGCGATGTTATAAACCTGAGAATAGTTACTGATTTTATTGGAGGCAACAACGAGCAGATAGAATGAAAAGGAGGAAAAGGGGGAATCAGAAAGGATGAAGAGGGAGTGGAAGGCTAGGGCAGAAAGAGGAGGGGGAGTAGGAGGAAGAAGAGTAGGAGAAGCAGGAACATGAGTAAAATATTGAGGGGTAGGATGAGTGACAGGAGGAAGAGTAACAGGAAGATTAGCAGTACAAATATTAACAGCGACAGGTGGAAAAGCAGGAGGAAGAGGAGGGGAAAAACAGCAGAAGGAGCAGGAGGAGGAACAAGAGAAGAAGCATAAGGAAGTTGAACAGAAGCAGCAGCTTATGTTCTTGCTCTTGCTTTCTGTCTTGCTCTCTCTCCCTGTCTCTATCTGTCATATTCCTTTTTATCATTCCTCTCTTTCTTTCTCTTCCTCATTCTCTCTCCTCTATTATTCTTTCATCATATCTTTTCTCTTACTCTCTTTCTCTTTATTTCTCTTACCTACTCTGTCTTTCTGTTCTTACTCTCTTCAGCTCTCTGTCTGTCTGTCTGTCTGTCTGTCTGTCTGTCTGTCTGTCTGTCTGCCTGTCTGTCTGTCTCATACACGTTTAAAAAATACCTTTGTCTTTTTGTCTCTCGTTCTCTTTGTCTCTATTTTTTTTCTCTCTAACTCAATTACTCTATATCTCTGTTATTTCACTCTACTTTTCATTTTCATTCTTTTCTCCTTTCATCTCTATTTCTCACTTGTTCTCTCTCTCTCCTCTCTCTCTCTCTCTCTCTCTCTCTCTCTCTCTCTCTCTCTCTCTCTCTCTCTCTCTCTCTCTCTCTCTCTCTCTCTCTCTCTCTCTCGATGCCTATTTATCTCGTTCTCTTTGTCTCTTTCTTTTCTTCCTTTCTCGACCTCTTGGATCTCTTGTCAGCACCCTCTTCATTTCCACTCTGTATTCTTTTGCTTTCCCTTGTTCTCTATGCCTCCCATAACTTTCTTCCGTCTTCTCTATCCATCCACACAACCTCCTTCCCCTTTCCCACGTTCTCCTTCATCTGCCTCGCCCACTGCCTATTTTAGCCATCATTCCTGCTTTTCCCTTTCTCCCATGATCTCTCCAATTCTTTTCACATCTCTTCCCATCTCTCTATTTTCTTATCTCTCGCTTTCTCTCTCTTCATCCCCTCCCCTCTACCCTTTAACTACAACACCTTTACCTAATTAGAATTGTATCATTTTCACACCCGAAAGTAAATCATTGTTAAGATATAGTTACGAATTGTACTAATGACTATACGATTGAACTTTCAAACGCAGACATCTTATTATTACAATAGACACGTGAGATGCTCAAAATGTATCTTTAATAATCCAAATCAGAAAAAAAACCACGTATAGTAATGTATAATCAATTGAACGTTTAAGAGCGCAACACGTTGCATGACCTGGAAAAAAAATTGCACATAGAAAACAAAATCCAATCCAAGCCAAGTTTACTATCTCACGAGTGGCAGTTTTCAGTCGCAGATTAGACTAGCAGACGGGAAATCGATTGTCATAAACTCTATGTGAGTTTATATACGTGCGTATATTCCTCTTGTCTGAATTCATGAATTTGTACTCTACATTTGTATAACGGCTGACGTACATTGATCTCTGCGGTCGTTCTTCGGAGTTGGAATTGAGCACGGGGTATACAACAAACGACAACAGTGGAATTATATCCTGGAAAATTTCTCAATAATACTTTAAACTGTCCATGGCTCACTTGTATACAGTGGAAACAAATATTCTGTTCAGACAGCTCGTTCCAATTTTCAATAAAAGACACACGAGGGCGGGCGTTAAAAGAAAATTGCTTAATTACTCAAGCGTAGTGCATACATGTGTTACTACTTCCAGTAGCACTGGACTGATTTTTCCGTGTGCATTAGCTTTCCCTATTACACATCAGTGTCCCTCGCCATCAGGTGAGCCCACTACAACTTCACAGGGTAGTACTTGTCATTTACGTCCCCAAGACAAGGACGCAAAGTTAACATTTTAGACCAGCTGACCTGTGACCTGACTTATATCTTAACATAGCAAAAACTAAGATAATGCATACAGATAAAACTACTATGGAGAAAGAAATATACATTAATGGGAGAAAATTGGAGGTGGTGGAAAATTTTGAATATCTTGGGTCATTAATTACGAATAATGGTGACACAATGAAAGAAATTAAACGGCGACTATCCATTGCTCTTCAAAGACTAAAACAGATGAATAAATTATGGTGTGGGACAGACAGAACTAGAAAAATTAGATTTTTATGAGCATGCATCTTTCCCATTGCAACATACGCCTGTGAGACATGGACACTTACTAAACAAGCTGAACAGCGCATACATGCCTTTGAATATAAATGTTATAGACGAGTTCTAAGAATATCTTGGTAAAGAAAAGAACAAATGCATCCATACTTCAAGAGTTAAATATTGAGGAGGGATGGCTATTAAAGAATAATATATAATAATAAAACAAAGAAAATTGAAGTATTTTGGCCACTTGAAACATCACGACAGTTTGGATAGAACAATAATGGAAGGGTATATGCCTGGGAAGAGAGGAAGAGGAAGGCCAAAGAGAAGATGGGTGCAGGATGTGGCGGATGATCTCCAGATGGGTGTATCGGACGCGGGACATCTTGCTTGTGATCGAGAAGTTTTCCGGAAGGTTGTTATGGGAGCGAGGTTCTGCAAAGGACATGCTACTGAATGAATGACCTTGTAGGGGTTGAACCCGCTACCTCGGCAGCGGCACACTAGAAGTTTAAATATTAAGAGCGATGTCTCCAATGACCGTAACTTCTCAGTTGTCCGGGACAAGCAAATACAGACTAATAAACAAACAGCAGTTCGTGACTACCACATTTTAACTGAAACAAAAGCAAATGTTGAAACTGTTCGGAATGGTTCCAAATCGGCAATAATATAACTGATTTAGTTATAGCAATCTGATTGAATTCTTGATGTATGCAATTAACGTCAGGCAGGGATATTTATATTGCAGGCTTGAACGGTTACTTTTCATTCAGTCATGTTTGGTTTTGTCTGTTTTCTGCTTGCCTATGTTTTGAACTTAAATCACCCCGGCTTCTCAGCACAGACGCCACAAACAATAAGTTGTACAGTTTATTGCCTTGCATATTTAACTGCACCTTGATAAAACACGCATACCTGCATTTCGTTTAAATCTTCGTTATGTGCACATATATAAGATACTTTTACATGAAACATGAACAGCCTACATTGATTATAGAAATTAGATGAAGACGTTGAAGAATATTTTTCATGTTATAAAACTAAATGAAAACTGGCACAGTTGATGCAAAAAGAGCAAAGGGATGGCAGAGAGATAAATACAAGGATAACTTGAACCATGGCATAATCTTTGCAAGAACACGACCTGATCCACGACTAGTGATTGTGTGAGATGGCCAACCATGACCGCCCACGCTCATCGACACGGCATGTGATAAAGATAATGATATATTCCAAAACCGGTATACTTCTGGTGTAAATTGCTATGCTGATACGCGCTGCATACATATTTTATGGGAATAATATGGGTTATTCGTATAGTCCATGTCGTGTGTCGCTGGCGATAATATCTGTCCGCGGCCTTAGGCTGCAATTAATTTCTGACACCGATGTTTCTTAAAGCCATGATGTCAAACTGTCCAGCATCGTTTCTACTGGTCTCTCTCCCCCCCCCCCCCCCCCCCCCCAACACACACACTCTCTTTCCCTCCAACCTTCCCGATACGACGACATATTCCAGGTGTCGCGTTTTCAAGGCGTGCCAAAAGAATGTGGACTATCTTCTTCTGATGCGAGTAACCAGTTCTCTTTGTGAAATACTCTTCAGTGACAAGTATTGCACGTTATATAAATCACACAAGCTAGAGCGATTACATGTTAGACTCATGTAGGCACGCAAGAAATATATTTAAACGTACGCTACAGTGATTGTCGGTCTCCGTGGCGATGGCGTTGCGTACGCGATTCGTAATGCCGCTTACCCGCATTCGAAACACAGCGGTGACCGATTTGGCAACAGACCGTGTCTCGCTGGTTTTAACGTGTTGATATGGGAGCCGGTTCAGAAAGCAGAGGCAAACTACCGAACGTAAAACTTGCCAAGACATCAACAACGACAGTAAAATGCTGGTGTTGACTGCAACGTTCTGTAAAGGATATGCAACTTAAAAAGAAAAAAAAACAAACAGTGATTGTCAGCAGCGGTACCCCAAAAGTGAGTTATGTTTCCACGTATATATGATGACCGTTATATACTAGCGCTTGGCACCGCACTATGTTGCGACAGAGAGAGATTGAGATTGTAGCGTGCCGAAGGCATATACCACGCGTTACACTGCACACATTGAAATATAATGACACAAGGCATTCCGTCCACAGTGGACAGTGTTTGAGAACTCCGAGAAATAAGTAAGAGTGAGTGACTCAGCTGGCTGTGGGGTTGTTTGGCTGTGTGTCCTTAGTGCATAAACTATATGATAGCTGCGACAGTGAGTTGCTTTGAATACATTATCAGCATCTAACAGATGACTGTATGAGCGAGACACGTTGAATTATAGACCAACCAACTACAGTTGTTACCCCGGCTAGAATCCCTACTACCTGTCAGTCGGTCCTTGGCAGCCACAGTAAACTTAAGCTTGTTGATATCTCTGTAGAGTGTGTCCTCAAATGAAGGTGGCATAGGCAAAACTTCTTTTCTCTGTTCTGCATATAGTAAACACTCCTGTAACATGTCTTTATTAATTTTTGTAGTATGCTTTACAGTTTATGCTTTAAAATTTATACTTTTCAGCGTAAATATTACAATGTATGCTGTGCAAATTTATGCTTTATAGTTAAACATGTATGCTTCACAATTTATACTCACAAAGCCATCGGTCTTACGTTTTTATTTAAAACTTAGTGCTCTGGAGGATTCACCTACCTACCTATCTACCTACCTACCTACCTACTTACCTACCTACCTACATACTTCCCTACCTACCTACCTACGCACCCACCCACCCACCTACCTGCCTACCTAACTACCAAACACCCAACCGACCCACAAATACCTGGACAACGTATAGGATTATAAGCAACATCATTTTCATTAAAATATCGCATGACAGAGAGAAATTGGGGAGTCCTGATCGCCAATGTCAGCTCAAGACCCGTTACCAGAAGAACAAGTATGTCTCTAGAGTCAGCACAACGTCATAAACTGGATACCAAATAATTTCCAGATAAAAGCTGTCAGTCTGACCACTGTCTATTGTATCCTATGATTTATACATTTCTCTTGCCTTCTATGATCAGTACCCTTGAATTTATTATTATTATTTTCAGAAACATGAAATGTTCTCAGCAAATGACAATTCAGACCGAAAATTACCGCATGCGCATAATTAACATTAGCGGCACAATAGAAGCAATAATCTGTTTGAGGATATTAAATGAAAATAAATATATAGGATTTCAGAAAAATATATGTTTGTTTTATAGACTACCAAAAAGCTTTTGACAGAGTACAGCATGAACGACTAATAACATACCTTCAAGTTGTAGGAATAGACAGAATGGGCATCAGACTTGTACTGGGAACAAATGGCGTCAATTAGATGCGGAAATAATTATTCGTCGCCCACAGAGATGAAAAGAGGAGTACGGCAGGGATGCGTGATGTCCCCAAGCCCATTCAACCTATACACAGAAATAATTTTTAAACAAGTCGAACTGTCTGGACGTAACATCAATGGCAGAATCATGAACAATCTTAGATATGCTGACGATACCGTATTACTAGCGGAAAGCGAGCAAGAGTTACAGATCCCATTGTAACAAGTAAATAGGCATATTGCAGAATGTGACGTAGACATTAACATCCTAAAAGCGAAAAATATTATATGATAATTAGCAGTAGAAAGGGAAGGTATCAATGAACATCACAGTAAACGGCGAGATACAAGAACAAGTATCACGTTTCTCCTATCTTGGACATGTAATAACAGATGATGGCACAAGTGAAATAGAAATCAAAAAGAGAATAGGAATGGCCAAAGATGCTTTCAGCAGCGTGAAATCAGTATTAACATCTACAGAGATTAACAACGCATTAAAATAAGAATTGTCAAATGTTACGAATATTCAACACTACTGTATCGCGCGGAAGCCTGGACATTGAATAAGCAACGAGAAAGTCGAATATAGGCTCTGGAGAGGTGGATATACAGAAAAATATGTCGTATTTAATGAAAACAAAAACAATCAAATACAGAGGTTCTAGAAAAAACTGAGAATGAAAAGAGAATTGATGAAAGAATTAAAAAAGAGGCAAGGGAAATATTTCGTCCACGTTGAAAGACTTAACACTTTTATAATAACCATACTGGATAGCAAGGTAGAGGGCAAGCGAGCAAGAGGTGGTCAACG
The DNA here is from genome assembly GCA_014155875.1 of Cepaea nemoralis. Taxonomy (NCBI): domain Eukaryota; kingdom Metazoa; phylum Mollusca; class Gastropoda; order Stylommatophora; family Helicidae; genus Cepaea; species Cepaea nemoralis. Next base: position 20,593 of record JACEFZ010028417.1, on the reverse strand, counting down.
ATACAAATGGAAAGATAACATCAAGAGCTAAACGAACATCAATCTGACAGAATATACAGTCAGGGCGAGAGACAGACAGTGTTGGAGACCCATTGCAGCCAACCTTCTTTGTGGAGACGGCACCTGATTGATTGATTGAACATTAACATTGCAACAAGGGCTTTGAAAGATGTGACAATCTTATCAAACACCCATCCGTATCATGTAGCTGGTTTATTACATTTCACAAAACATCGCTCTCATCACGGCGCGCCACGAAGCCTCTCGATCTCTGGCCAATTCCCCTGCCTCGTGCACCTTGGTTCCTGAGATGTCTGCAATGTCCCGTGTCTACAATATCCCGCATCCGTCTTCGTGCAGTCCGATCCCTGCCTCTTCTACCATGAACCACGCCTTCAATCACTGTTCATTCCAACCCACAGTGATGTGTAGTATGTCCAAAGTAAAGCCACTATGATGTGTAATATCCCCAAAGTAACGCTACTGTAATGTGTAATATGGCGAAAGTAAAGCCACTGTGACGTGTAATATGTCCAAAGTAAATCCACTGTGACGTGTACTATGGCCAAAGTAAATCCACTGTGACGTGTAGTATGGCCAAAGTAAATCCACTGTGATGTGTACTATGGCCAAAGTAAAGCCACTGTGATGTGTACTATGGCCAAAGTAAAGCCACTGTGATGTGTACTATGGCCAAAGTAAAGCCACTGTGACGTGTAATATGTCCAAAGTAAATCCACTGTGACGTGTAATATGGCCAAAGTAAAGCCACTGTGATGTGTACTATGGCCAAAGTAAATCCACTGTGACGTGTAATATGTCCAAAGTAAATCCACTGTGACGTGTAATATGTCCAAAGTAAATCCACTGTGACGTGTAATATGGCCAAAGTAAAGCCACTGTGATGTGTACTATGGCCAAAGTAAAGCCACTGTGACGTGTAATATGTCCAAAGTAAATCCACTGTGATGTGTAATATCTCCAAAGTAAAGCCACTGTGATGTGTACTATGGCCAAAGTAAAGCCACTGTGATGTGTACTATGGCCAAAGTAAAGCCACTGTGATGTGTACTATGGCTAGAGTAAAACAACTATGACGTAAACCACACCAATGTAAAAAGCCAGTATCGACTGCATAAAACAAATTGCTATACACATGTAAACGATTAAAAAAAAAACAACAACCCATTATGGCTTCCTTGTGCATGCCGTGGTCCCGACCGAAGCGATCCAGGAGTATTGAATATTGATGAGGATCTCTCGCTTTCTCTGGCCTGTCTCTCCTTCTCGACCTCTCTCTTACCCTCTCAGTGGATTCGTTGTAAAGCATGAATAATAATGTAATATTGGCATGGTATTGGCAATATTGGATGGGTCTCTGTGGCTAAGGGCTAGCGAACGTGGTTTGTGAGCCCGTGTACCCGGGTTCGAAACACAGCAGTGCTGGTTTTTTCGAAAAAGGTATAGGAGCCGGTCGTTCAGAAAGCAATAGCAAACTACTGAAAGTAACATTTGCCCAGGAATCACGAACAGCGAAAATGCTGGGGTTGACTGTTACGTCCTGTGAAGGACATGCAACTTAATTTTTTTTTAAATTGGCATGGTACTGGCCAGTAGGTCCCCTCGTATCATTGCTTGGGGTCGGTGAAAAGATCGAGAAATAGGTTCAAAAGATCTAAGAGCTTGTGTAGGGATCCTAGGGTGGTTTAGGATCTAGGGATTTATGAAGAAATTTTGATGTTGTGAAGGGATTAGAAGGAGATGACAAGATTCAGAGGTTGGTGGAAACAAACTGTGGCTGTGAAGAGATTAGAAGAGATAGTAAAAACATCCTGGGGTTGAGAAGCGGTCAATGATTTGTGACATGATCATGACATTTCACTTTCTCTGTTCTATCTCTGCCTCCAATTTCTAATTGTCACAACCTATTCTAGTTTTTCCATTCCAATAATATGTTCAAAAATAAGGACTGACTCTTTCTGTGATGTGTCTAAGTTTCTCTGCTGTATTTCAAACATTTATATACTTATTTCGACTCTCTAATACTCACTGACTACCTCTCGCTATCTGTCTACATGGAGTCATTTTAAAGCATCAATAATAATATCATATATCAATTATTAGACCAGTAAATCACCTAGCATTAACTCTTGGGCTTGGTGAAAATATCAAGGGAGTTAAAAGATCTAGGAGGTCGTTAAGGAATCCAGTTTCGGCAAAAGGAACTAGAGGTCGACGAAGAAATCCCGGGGTTGTAAAGGGATCAGGAGGCGATGAAATGATCCAGGGCGGGGTGAAAATACCGTGTGGCTGTGAACACTGTGATGTTATAAAAATGCTGCATGAACTTTGCAGGACGTTGCGATCAACCACAGGTTGATTTTTTAGGCAATTTTACAATCAATATATTTACATTGCTTTCTGAACGAGTATCAGCATCGTTGGTGCCTAATTAACCAATGTAGGGAACCAACCGACAATCCCGCTGTCAGCACACCGGTAGTTTAAGCACATGGAGCCACACAACCACGATGATTCCAGTGAGATGATCCAGAGGTAGTGAAAACATTCTGGAGCTGTAAAGTCCAACAGGTGAAGAACAGATAGTGGCAGCGGTGACACTTCGGGCTTTTGAATAGATCCGGGTGAGGTGCCAATATCATGTGGTTGTAAAGGCATCCAGGAAGTGATGAATGGCAATGAGAAGATCGAGGGAGCGGTTAGAAGTCCACGGGATCGATAAAACTATTCAGGGATGTGAAGAGACCAAGTAGCCGATGGAAAGATCCAGGAATGATGAGAAGATCCAGAAATGTATGATACAATCCAGAAGTGTATGACAAGATCCAAAAATCTATGACAAGATCCAGAAGTCGATGACAAGATCCAGAAGTCGATGATAAGATCCAGAAGCGTAAGACATGATCCAGAAATCTATGACAAGATCCAGAAGTCGATGACAAGATTCAGAAGTCGATGACAAGATCCAGAAGTCGATGACATGATCCAGAAATCTATGACAAGATCCAGAAGTCGATGATAAGATCCAGAAGTCGATGACAAGATCCAGAAGTCGATGACAAGATCTAGAAATCTATGACAAGATCCAGAAGTCGATGATAAGATCCAGAAGTCGATGATAAGATCCAGAAGTTGATGACAAGATCCAGAAGTCGATGACAAGATCCAGAAGTCGATGACAAGATCCAGAAATGTATGACAAGATCCAGAAGTCATAAGAAGATGTCTAGCAATGTGACCAACAGTTTTTAGTATTTTATATTACTTACTATTCATTCATTCATTCATTCATTCATTCATTCATTCATTCATTCATTCATTCATTCATTCATTCAGTAGCATGTCCTTTGCAGAACCTCGCTCCCATAACAACCATCCTGAACATTTTTCGATCACAAGCAAGATGCCCCGCGTCCGATACACCCATCTGGAGATCATCCGCCAAATCCTGCACCCATCTTCTCTTTGGCCTTCTTCTTCCTCTCTTCCCGGACATATACGTCTCCATTATTGTTCTCTCCAAACCTTCATAGCGTTTCAAGTGACCAAAATACTTCAATTTTCTTTGTTTTATCGTCTTTAGTACCCCGCTAACCTAATAATAGTACTTGTTTATTATTGTGATACACTGATTAATTTTGCTTGCCAGTTCTCTAGAGCTACCTATCATGTGGTGGATGGGTGGATGGATGGGGCATGTATGTTTGCCTGGGTGTATGTGTGGGTGGGTAGGGGATGTGTGGGGGGATGTGTGGTGGGTGGGGGTGTGTGGGTGGGTGGGGGATGTGTCTGATAACATGGTAATATGCATTGTTTACAACATTCATTTGACAATTTTTTTTTCCTATGTTAATGTACTATGCACTATTGATGAACGAAAGATGAGTGATTGGAAGGGCCGAATGTAAGACGGGCCTGCGTGCCCAATTTGTTACCCTTTGAAAATAAAGTTTGTTCGTTCGTTCGTTAGTTCGTTCTTTCGTTCGAACACATCACCAGTGTCTTAGGCTTACTGCAATAAAATGACCCTGTTTACTCGCATTGAGGCCTATTGAGTATATGGTGCTGGTCTTATCTTTCGAGCGGTTATGTGGTCAAAATCACACCTTTACTTTCCAAGACATTTCCTGCTACATATGTGAAGGACATGTGGTCATGAGAGCCCAGGTCAATGTGGAAAATCAGTCTGGATGCGAATTTAAACCTAGTAAAACCAGTAAAAACAAACCCTCATTGCATCCAGATCGCTAGAGATGTGCGTGTCGTAAGAGGCAACAGGGACAGCAATCAGGAAAAGTTTGAGAAACGTTGGTATAGATGAAAATAAATCGCCTGATAAATTCTACAGCTTCTGCCAGCATACTTTAAGTAGACAAGGGGAAATAAATAGCTCGCAAGGGAACTAACTACACTGATTTAACTCGTGACATACTGGAGTCATTTGAATTCGACTCCGTACTTCCAGCCACAATTTAGAAGACAATTAAGATTTGCATTGGGAGTTATTTCAAACTCTGTAGTCCCAGGCATTTGTTATAAATTGTAATCTTGATAAAGTTAATTTAAGTATTTTTTCCCATAGATAACTTAATCTTAGTTAAACTTAGATTCTGGTATATGTAGCTACCTTATTAGGACTAAATCCCTTTCAATTTAATATCCGAATTGTACTTGATTGGGTCACATGATTATTAATCCTATCCACGGCCTTTTGGCTAAGGTCAAAATGTGGATTTAACTGCACTCGGTCTGGTCAGGGCGCAGAGGCGGTCATCCCAACTGCAAACTCTAATCACCAAATCACTGACCACTAACACTGACAGACGAGCCTTGTTTGACCACAAAGGGCCGAATGGCACATATGGTATTAAGAGGCCCTTACAAACATTATTCTGATCATGGCGATAGACCCTAATATAACTTCTCCTCTGGGATTGAAAGGAATAAGGGTAGTGACAGAACAGGTTTAATATAAGGAATGAACAAGACATGTAACCACAAAGTTCGACGAAAGAAAAACACAAACAAAATCCACAGATAAAAGGGAACGTTTCATCGACCAGTTATAAACAACAAACAATGCAATTTAAGCTAGAAAAGTGTAATGTCACAATTAGAAATAAGTAACCCATATCTTTCCACTAATAACATAAACAAATATACAGCATAACGGAATTTAAAGACAAAACGAGATAATATCAGCATCGTTTGAAATTAATTAACCATTTTTGTATTTTAAAAAGAAAGGTTTCAGGCGAAAATATCGACTTCATTGCACCTGGTTTAATTTTAGCAGTAATTGGTAATTTACGTCCCCAAATCAAGGACGGGAAGTCAACATCTAAGTCCAGCTGACCGGCGTGTGGAAATAACCTTCTACACCACCGTCAGATGAGAAAGGCAAAACACGTTAATCCTCTCAGCTACGCCTATCTCCATGACAAAATCGAATTCACATGTATGTATTCATCTAGGTATAACTGTTTTATCACAACGTAATTCACATGTAGCTATTCTTCCATTCCCCAACACAAAAACCCACATTATTATTGAACTGTTGTACATGCCCGGGCGAATTCGATTTCTTCGGGTTGTGTATCGACTCACTTCCGCTGAAAGTTTAGGCAAATAAAGAGTGCCCTAGGACATCGATACTAGAGCTCCAATGTTACCGCAATATCGATGTCTGTTTTCCGTCCAGTGTGCAGCGGGGACAATTTCTCATGGTTAAATGACTGTTTGCACTATTCCTCGAGAAGTGAGTAATTGGGAGACACCAGCACTTCTGGTTCCCGTTTTGGCTGTTCAGAAATATGGCAGGACGGTAAAGATAGCCGCTCTTGAAAGACATATTTCTAAACCATGTGGTAATTTCTGGCAGTGTTCGGGGGATGTAGCTTTGTTTGGTTAGCAAAGGAATGCTTTCATTGCGGACGGGTATCTTCGTAAGTGCTCCTGTCTCCACTCTGAGATCATATACTGGGAAACTCAATGCAGTGCACAAACTCTGTAGCATTGTCGAAGATCTAAATTTGTTATACAGGAATTACGCATGCTATACGTATAATTCTGGGTAGGTATTCAACATGCGTTTGATAACGTAAGACATGTCAACATGATAGAGATTCTTACAGATCTACACATTGAAAGGAAAGACATTAGACTTATAAAAACATATATTGGAAACAACAAGCTGCCATAAGGATTGATAATGAAGTAGGTCAACATCAGCCTATTAAGAGAAGTGTGAAACACGGATGTGTAATGTCTCCAGATCTTATTTCCATGTACAGTGAAAATGTTTTCAGAAATATAGAAGATATGAAATTAATCAACATTGGAGGAAGAAACATCAATAACATTTGATATGCAGATGATATAATATTGACTGCAGTCAATGAACAGGATCTGCAACATTTAGAAGATGCGGTTGTTGCACACAGTGAACAACTAGGTTAAGAATTAAATTGCAAGAAGACACAGGTTATGTTCGTCACTAGGAAGAACAAAATACCACAATGGACGAGGGCGAGTCCATACGTAAGTCACACTGTTCTGTGGGATAACAGGTAAATGTAGGTGATGTTTTCCACAGGTGTCATTAGGTGACAGCAACATCGAACTTTATATTCCCGTTCGTCAGGTGGCGCTAGGTGTCTCATGCGCAGAGCATAAAGAAAATGGCGACTGTACTTACGGAGTGTACAACCAAAGAGCAACGTGCTGTTGCGCATTTGTGTGTGTGTGTGTGTGTATGTGTGTGTTTGTGTGGGCAAAAGGACCGCCTGCAAAGGACATTCACAAGGAAATGCTTCCTGTTTATGCTGACAAATGTTGTCCCATAAAGCGGTGCATAACTGGGTATAATAATTTTCTCTAGGACTCTCTAAAATTGTTGATGAAATCCGATCTGGTCGTCCTGTTGAGATTAGAGGTGACAGGCGAGTAACGATAGACTCTGTAGCACCTGCAATAGGGTGCTCACATGGTTCAGCATACAGCGGGAGACATTTCGAGAATGACGCCGAATTTGAATGTGAAGTGAAAACCTGGTTTAGAAAAACAGAGCACGCAGTTCTATGCAGCCGGTTTGGGAGGACTGATAAAACGATGGGATACTTGCATCAATGTTGGTGGAAATTATGTTGAGAAATAAAGGGACAACGTATGTACAAAAATAAACTGGTTTCAAGTTGTTATCATATTTAGTTATTTTTCTACAGAGATTTGTGACTTACGTATTGACTTCCACTCGTAATATACACGTGAATGGGAATATTCTTAAATAAGTGCATCGGTACAATTATCTCGGAAGAGTCATGACATCTTAAGGGAGATGCCTTAAAGAGATTAGAACAAGAATCGCCTTGGGGAGGTAGCCTTTTCCAAGATGAAAAAACATACTGACCAATAAAAAGATGTGCTACGAGGAAAAAAAAAACAAAACAAAAAAAAAACAACAGAGTGTTGAGGTGCTACTTAGAGCTTGCAATTTTGTGTGGATATTAAGGGTGGACAATAGCGCCGCACGTTGGGCGGCTCTTACCAAACCCGACACCCCACATTGTGCCAACGGCTTCGGGCGGAAGAGAGCAATTGGGTGGGTACAAGCCTTACCCTGGTGCGAGGAAATACAAGCTAAAGACAAAATGTCATGGCAGGGCAGACCAGGCCGTAAGCCTTGGCTGGCGGCTGGTCTAGGATCGAAGCTCCGGCAGGCGGACAGTTAGAGCATTACTTTGCTGATCCGGCAGCTTCTGTAGCTTGTCTTGTTCCAGATGTAGAGATGTTACCTTTCCTCTGGAGTGAACTAGGCAGGCCGAGAGAGGGATCATGCTGCATGGGCAACACATGATCTCTATATTTTAGCCCAGGCTTTGTGCTATGGAGAGGCAATAACTCTATCCCTGGTCTTAACTGGTCTCGGAATCAAAGCGAGAGGCAACTGTTACGGGTTATAAGTCCCTGTCAATTGGCGTAGACATGGGGCGCCACGCGTTGCCTCTGACGGTGGGAGACACCTACAGGTGTCACTGATCAGCTATCGCCAGCCTCAAGCTGGGCAGCCCCCGGCCTGGGTGCTGATCCGCCACAGCCTGCCTGCTTCAATGGGTGCTTGGGGCTAGGACAAAATCTGATTCGCAGGCTGTAAAACCAATGAACCAGATACTAATAAAATGAAAAATAAAAACCTCAAGCTAGGGCTTGCAACCTGGAACGTGAGAACCATGTGTCCAGGATTTCCACTGACTTGACCAATATTGACGATGTGAGAAAAACGGCTGTGATTGATGCCGAACTCAATCGTCTTAACATTGATATTGCTGGCCTGCAGGAGACTCGCCTCGCTGAGGAAGGGTCACTCAGGGAAAACAATTACACCTTTTTTTGGAAGGGTAGAGGGCAGGCAGAAAAAAGGCAACACGGTGTGGGCTTTGCAGTGAAGAATTCGCTACTGGGAATGATTGAAATTCCAGCAGGAGGAAATGAAAGACTATTATCCCTGCGCTTGGCAACCTCTTGTGGTTTTGCCACCATTATTACTGCATATGCACCGACACTCGATTCCTCTGATGATGTGAAGGATTCGTTCTATGAGGAGTTAGACTCCGTGATCAAGGCAGTTCCAAAATCTGACTACATTTATATGCTCGGTGATTTCAATGCTCGTGTGGGCAAGGACTCGAGTTCATGGCCAGTGTGCCTTGGAAAATACAACATCGGTCGCATGAATGAAAATGGGCAAAGGCTGCTGGAGCATTGAACCAAAAATGACCTATGTATTACAAACTCCTTTTTTAAAACAAAATAGCTGCATAAGGTCACATGGAAACATCCAAGACCCGGCCATTGGCACCAGCTGGACTTCATCATCACACGGAGACAACATCTGAACCATATATCATTGACTGGAAGTTACCACAGTGCTGACTGTGATACGGATCATTCTTTGGTTGTTGCAAGGGTTAGACTGACACCAAAGAGAATCTACACAGCTAAACACAAATCTTTCCCCAGAATTAATATTATTAACACTCACGATCCTGAAAAGTGCTTTCAGTTTCAACAGCAACTTGAAGACGCTTTCACTGATACACCAGAAAATTGTACAGTAAATGAAAAGTGGGGTCAACTTAAGGAAACTCTTTATAAAACTGCCGTAGGGGTTTACGGCACTGTGGATCATAAGAGGCAGGACTGGTTTGCGGCAAACAGCCAGACTCTGCAGCCCTTGATTGATAAGAAGAAGATAACTCTCTTAAGAAACAAGGAAAGACCAACGCGTAACACTCTGAGTGAGCTAAGGCAAGCTAGGAAGGATGTGCAAAAGGCTGCCAGGCAGTGTGCAAATGATTATTGGATCAAGTTATGTGAGTCCATTCAAATCGCAAGTGATAAGGGAAACATCAGAAGCATGTATGAAGGAATAAGAAAGCCTGTGGTCCAGTGATCAAAGAAGTGCACCATTGAAAACCTTGACTGGAGAAATCATCACTGATAAGAAACAGCAGATGGACAGATGGGTAGAGCACTATTTGGAGCTTTACTCAAGTGAGACCAAACTAGCGGATGATGCCCTCAAGGCCATAGAGGCTCTACCAACTCTTGACCACCTGGACACACTTCCCACCATAACAGATGTTAAGTGTGCTATAAATGAACTTGTATCTGGCAAGGCTCCAGGTAAGGATGGGATTCCAATAGAGGTTATCAGGAGTGGGCAAGACACACTCACTCTACAGATCCACCAGCTAATAGAGCTATGCTGGCGAGAAGGACAAACCCCACAGGATTTCAAAGATTCAAGCATCATAACACTGTACAAGAATAAGGGCGATCGGGGCGACTGCAACAACTATAGGGGTATATAACTTCTGTGTATTGTTGAAAAATATTTGCCAGAATTGTTCTGCGCAGACTTCAAGTCCTAGGAGATCAAGTCTACCCCGAATCACAGTGTGGCTTTCGACAGAACCGGTCTACCATTGATATGATATTCTCATTGCGACAAATGCAAGAAAAATGCCGTGAACAGAATCAACCACTGTTTATTGCCTTCATCGACCTCACAAAGGCATTTGATTTGGTCAGTCGTGAGGGTCTGTTCAAGGCACTAAAGAAGATTGGCTGCCCACCAACTCTTCTGTCCATTGTGGAATCGTTCCACACAGGCATGAAGGGTATAATCAAGTTTGATGGTGCAACGTCTGAAGAGTGTGAAATCAAGAGTGGAGTTAAGCAAGGTTGTGTATTAGCTCCCACCCTCTTCCTCTCTGGAATATACTTTTCACTTCTACTGAAATATGCCTTTCGTGATTAGGATGGTGGTATATACATTCACTCACGCTCAGATGGCGGCCTCTACAATGCTCAGAGATTGAAGGCCAAGACCAAAATTAGGAGGGTACTGATCAGAGAGTTGCTTTTTGCAGATGATGCTGCAGTTACGACCCACTCTGAGGAAGAATTGCAATGTCTACTATCTGCATTCTCCAATGCTTGTTCTGAATTTGGTTTAACAATTAGCAAAAAGAAGACACAGATTATGTCACAAGGTGCACATGGGGTACCATCAATCTTTATTGACGACGCCGAACTAGAGATGGTAGACCATTTTACATATCTAGGATCAGTGGTAAATAGCAAATTATCCCTAGATCAGGAAATCAACATCCGGATTGGTAAGGCAGCAACAACAATGAACAGGTTAAGAAAAAGAGTCTGGGAGAACAGGAAGCTTACTGCCAAAACAAAAGTCCTTGACTAGTAAGCCTGTGTCCTTAGTACTCTTCTTTATGGCAGTGAAACCTGGACAACTTACTCACACCAAGAGAAACGTTTAAACAGCTTTCATATGCGGTGTCTGCGAAGAATTCTTGGTATTAAGTGGCAAGACAAAGTCACAAATACTGAAGTATTGGAAAGATCAGGTTGTGTGACGGTTTATTCCATGCTCAGTCTTTGTAGACTTAGATGGATAGGACATATTAAGAGGATGGCTGATGGTAGGATACCAAAGGATATCTTTTTTATGAATTACAGATAGGTAAGAGATCTCAGGGTCGGCCTCTACTACGATACAAAGATGTGTGTAAGCGGGACATGACTGATACAGGCATTGATAATGCACATTGGGAATCAAGTCGCCGCAGAGCGTGCTGTATGGAGGGCAAACATCAGAAATGGAATAAAGAGAAAGGAGAAAATTATTGCAGATAAGTCACACACCGAGTGTGTGAGACGTAAGATGGTGCATGATGGTGGAAATGACCACGTGTTCACATGCACCCACTGTGAACGAATATTTACAGCGTGAATTGGCCTTATCAGTCACAATCGCTACCGCTATGGATGAAAGTTATTATGCCTTTTTGAAGCACAAACTATCGTCTGTCAAGACGGCAAGGTGCCAATTTTAAGCGTGGACAATGAGCAGTCAAGCTGAAAAAACTTCTGATGGCTGTAGCAATGTGGTTTCTGAGGAAATTGCAAAGAATATCATCGACAGACAGAAAAACCAATGACCAAGCCCAACAATAAACAAATGAAAATCGTACACTGATTAGAGAAATGAGATGTAGACAGTCAAAATATTTTGGGCATGTTATGAGAATAAATAAATTGGAGACCTTAATGACAATTGGCAAGATCAAAATCAAATCAAGTCAAATCAACTTTATTTTAAAAGGGTCACACATTTGGCACGCAGGCCCGTCTTACATTCGGTCCTTCCAATCACTCATCTTTCGTTCATCAAGAGCATTATACATTCACATAGGAAGAAAAAAAAACATTGTGAAACGAATGTTGTAAACATAAATAAAACAATTTACCATGTTATGAGGCCCATCTCCCACCTACCCACACATCACCCAAACCACACCCACACCCCCAGCTACCGACACACACACACACACACATGGACACATACTTACCCCACCAACCGACCCATCCCCCTCCTGCACATCCCCCACCCATACACACACACTGCTCTCACCTGTTCCCCCAACCCAAACACACTCGCCACCCACACAAATATCCCTCACAAACCCACACATCCCGCGCCCACCCACATACACATTCGAACCCACACACCCATTCCCCACTCACACATCAGCTTCCCACCCACACCTCTAACCACCCATCCCCCAACCACGCCTCCATCGACCACATATTCCCCACCCACGCACACACATCCCACACATCGCACATCCACTCACCCATCCCCAAAACATACACACACATCCCCACTAACTGACATCTCCCTACCCACACACACACACATCTCACTAACCACCTATGCATCCCCAATCCACTCACACACACACCCCACCACCCAAACATACATCCTCCACCCACCCATACATGCCCTAACCTACATCCCCCACCACACACATTCCCCACCCGCACATCACACACATCCCCTACCACACAATATTCCCAACCTACACACCGCACACACATATCCCTGACCCACACATCCCACACCAACATACCACCACACATCCACCACCTACATACCATACACATATCCCCGACCTACATACCACACAATATCCCCCACACCCACACAGATACCCTAACCCACCCACCCCGCACATACCCCCACCCACACACACATCACCCACCCACACACCACACACATATCCCCAACGTGGATCGAGGGGAAGAGAACAAGGGGAAGACAGAGAAGTAAATACGTGGATGGCTTTACCATGTGGCAGGAACGAGACAAGAACACTGATCCTACCCACGACTCTGGTGATCGATTGAAATGGCGAATCATGACCGCCCACGTCTATCGGTATGGCACATAATGGATGGATGAATGGATAGATTAAAGATCGATTTTTATACAGAAACTAGCAGACCCGGCCCGGCTTCGCCCAGCTCTGGTGGGGAGCATCTCATTTAATTCATATAAGTAGTCATATAAGCTGCCGTTCCCGTTCCTGTCTGTCTGTCTGTCTGTCTGTCTGTGTCTGTCTGTCTGTCTGTCTGTCTGTCTGTCTGTCTGTCTGTCTATATGTCTATATGTCTGTCTGTCTGTCTGTCTGTCTGTCTGTCTGTCTGACCCTGCCCGGCATCGCCTGGCTCCTGGTGTGGAGCATCTCATTTAATTCATATAAGTAGTCATATAAGCTTCCGTTCCCGTTCCCGACTATCTATCTGTTTGTCTGTCTGTCTGTCTGTCTGTCTGTCTATCTATCTATCTATCTATCTATCTATCTATCTATCTATCTATCTATCTATCTATCTGTCTGTCTGTCTGTCTGTCTGTCTGTCTGTCTGACCCGGCCCGGCTTCGCCCAGCCCCTGATGGGGAGCATCTCATTTAATTCATATAAGTTCCCGTTCCCGTCTGTCTGTCTGTCTGTCTGTCTGTCTGTCTGTCTGTCTGTCTGTCTGTCTGTCTGTCTGTCTCCCTCCTCCCTCTCCCTCCTCCTCTGTCTGTCTGTCTGTCTGTCTGTCTGTCTGTCTGTCTGTCTCCCTCCTCCCTCTCCCTCCTCCTCTGTCTGTCTGTCTGTCTGTCTGTCTGTCTGTCTGTCTGTCTGTCTGTCTCCTCCCTCTCCCTCCTCCTCCCTCTTCCTCCCTCCTCCTCCCCTCCTCCCTCCCTCTCTCTTCCTCCTCCTCCTCCCTCCTCCTCCTCCCTCCTCCTCCTCTCTCTACCTCCTCCTCCCTCCTCCTCTCTCCAACTCCCTTCACCTCCATCCTTCCTCCTCCTCCTCCTTCCCCCTCCTCCTCCCTCTTCCTCCTCCTCCCTCTTCATCCTCCTCCCTCTTCCTCCCATCCCTCCTCCTCCCTCCTCCTCTCCCCTCCTCATCCCCCTCCTCCCTCCTCCTCCCTCTCCCTCCTCCTCCCTCTTCCTCCTCCCTACTCGTCCTCCGCCCTCCATACTCCCTCCTCCTCCTCCCTCTACCTCCTCTCTCCACACTCGTCGTCCTCCTCCTCTTCCTCCTCCATTTCCTTCCTCCGTTCTCCCTCCTCCTCCTCCCTCCTCCTTCCTCTCTCTCCCTCCTCCTCCTCTACATCCTCCTTCATCCTCCTCCCTCCTCCTCCTCTCTCCTCCTCCTAATCCCTCATCCTCCTCCCTCCTCCTCCCTCCTCCTCCATTCACCTCCATCTTCCCTCTTCCTCAATCCTCCTCCCCCTCCTCCTCCCTCTTCCTCCTCCTCCCTCTTCCTCCTCCTCCCTCTTCCTCCGCCCTCCTCCTCCCTCCTCCTCTTCCCTCATCCTCCCTCCTCCTCCTCCCTCCTCCTCCTCCTCCCCTTTATATGGGAACGGGAACCGGAGCAGGGGCCGAATATGAATTAAATTAGACAGACAGATAGTCGGGAACGGGAACTTATATGACTACTTATATGAATTAAATGAGATGCTCCCCATCAGGGACTGGGCGAAGCCGGGCGGGGTCAGACAGACAGACAGACAGACAGACAGACAGACAGACAGACAGACAGACAGACAGACAGACAGATAGTCGGGAACGGGAACGGGAGCTTATATGACTACTTATATGAATTAAATGAAATGCTCCCCACCAGGATCTGGGCGAAGCCGGGCCCGGTCAGCTAGTCTTATATATAAAAGGCAATGTGTGTGGATATGTCTGTATGTATGTCCTTTATGCGTTCGCGAACGGCCCATCCGATTGAGATGAAATTTTCTACACGTCTTCCTCTCATTCCAGCGCTGCCAACTGTCATATTTTTGTTTCTTCTTCCTCCGCCTCCCTCCTCCCCCTCCCTAAATACGTACGTAAATATATGATGATGATGATGAAAGACTCCCCGAACCAAAACGATAGGACAAGCGAAGAAAATGACGTGACTACACAGAATCGTCACACGGCAATCATCATCATCATCAAGTGCCGTGTCGGCTGGCGTAGGCGTTCATCGTTCTCCATAGATCTCGGTCTTTGGTTTTCTGGATCAACTCTGCTGCTGATATATATGCCTCCATGCCACGGCAATATCAATAACAATTCATCTTTTTATGTGTAAGGAAGTTATCTAAAGTCCTCCTCTTCCTCCTCCCTTTGCTTCCTCCTCCTCCCTCTACCTCCTCCTCCTCCCTCTACCTCCTTCCTCCACCCTCCTCCTCCCTCCTCTTCCTCCCTCCTCCTCCTCTTCCACCTCCCTTTCCTTCCTCCCCTCCTCATTCTCCCTCCTCCTCCCTCCTCCCTCTCCCTCCTCCCTCCTTCCTCCTTCTCACTCCGCCTCCTCCTCTCCTCTCCTCCTCCCTCCTTCCCCTCCTCCTTCCTCCTCCCTTCTCCTCCTCCCTCCTTCTCCCTCCTCCTCTCCCCTCCTCCAATTCCTACCCCCTTCTGCTTCTTCTCCCCCTCCTCCCTCTCCCTCCTCTTCCTCCTCCATCCTCCTCCTCCCTCTTCCTCCTCCTCCTCCCCTTCCTCCTACTTCCTCCTCCTCCCTCTTCCTCCTCCTCCTACCTCCTCCCTCCTCCTCCTCTCTCCTCTTCCCTCCTCCCTTTTCCTCCCTCCTCCTCCCTCTACCTAATCCCTCTTCCTCCCTCCTCCTCCTTCCTCCACATCCCTCCTTCTCCTCTCCCCTCCTCCTCCTCCTACCCTCTTCCTCTTCCCCTCCCCCTCCTCCCTCTCCCTCCTCTTCCTCCTCCATCCTCCTCCTCCCTCTTCCTCCTCCTCCCTCTTCCTCCTCCTCCCTCTTCCTCCTCCTCCCTCTTCCTCCTCCTTCCTCCTCCTTCCTATTCCTCCTCCTCCTACCTCCTCCCTCCTCCTCTCTCCTCCCTTTTCCTCCCTCTACCTCCTCCCTCCTCCTCCCTCCACCTCCTTCCTCCACATCCCTCCTCCTCCCTCTTCCTCCTCCTCCCTCCTCATCATTCCTCCTCCTCCTCCCCTCCTTCTCCTCCCTCCTCCTTCTCTCTCCTCCTTCTACCTCTTCCTCCCTCCTCCTTCTCCATCCACCTCCTCCCTCCTCCTCTTCTCTCCTCCCTCCTCCCTCCTTCTCCATCCTCCTCCTCCCCCTCCTCCTCCTGCGTTCTCCTCCTCCCTCCTCCTCCTTCTCCCTCCTTCTCCCTCTTCCTCCCTCCTCTTCCACCTCCCTCCTCCTCCCCCTCCTCCCTCTCCCTCCTCCTCCCTCCTCCATCCTCCTTCTCCCTCCTCCTAATACCTCCTCCTCTCTCCTCCTCCTCTCTCCTCCTCCTTCCTCCTCCCTCTTCCTCCTCTTCCCTCCTCCTCCCTCCTCCTTCTCCTTTTCCCCCCTCCTCCTAATCCCTCCTCCTCCCTCCTATTCCTCCCTCCTCCTCCTCCTCCCTCCTCCTCCTCCTCCTTCTCCCTCCTTCTCCCTCTTCCTCCCTCCTCTTCCTCCTCCTTCCTCCTCCCCTCCTCCCTCTCCCTCCTCCTCCCTCCTCCATCCTCCTTCTCCCTCCTCCTAATACCTCCTCCTCTCTCCTCCTCCTCCTCTCTCCTCCTCCTTCCTCCTCCTCCCTCCTCCTCCCTCTTCCTCCTCCTCCCTCCTCCTCCCTCCTCCTTCTCCTTTTTCCCCCTCCTCCTAATCCCTCCTCCTCCCTCCTATTCCTCCCTACTCCTCCTCCTCCTTCTCCCTCCTTCTCCCTCTTCCTCCCTCCTCTTCCTCATCCCTCCTATTCCCCCTCCTCCCTCTCCCTCCTCCTCCCTCCTCCATCCTTCTTCTCCTTCCTCCTAATACCTCCTCCTCTCTCCTCCTCCTTCCTCCTCCTTTCTCCTCCTCCCTCTTCCTCCTCCTCCCTCCTCCTTCCTCCTCCTTCTCCTCTTTCCCCCTCCTCCTAATCCCTCCTCCTCCTCCTATTCCTCCCTACTCCTCCTCCTCCCTCCTCCTCCCTCTTCCTCTCTCCGCCTATCTCTTCCTCCTACCTCCTCCTCCCTCCTCCTCCCTCCACCTCCTTCCTCCACATCCCTCCTCCTCCCTCTTCCTCCTCCTTCCTCCTCATCATTCCTCCTCCTCCCCCTCATTCTCCTCCCTCCTCTTTCCTCCTTCTCCCTCCTCCTTCTACCTCTTCCTCCCTCCTCCTTCTCCATCCACCTCCTCCCTCCTCCTCCTCTCTCCTCCTCCCTCCTCCTCCTCCCTCCTCACTTTTTCTCCCTCCTCCTCCCCCTCCTCCTCCTGCGTTCTCCTCCTCCCTCCTCCTCCTCCTCCTTCTCCCTCCTTCTCCCTCTTCCTCCCTCCTCTTCCTCGTCACTCCTCCTCCCCCTCCTCCCTCTCCCTCCTCCTCCCTCCTCCATCCTCCTTCTCCCTCCTCCTAATACCTCCTCCTCTCTCCTCCTCTCTCCTCCTCCTCCTCTCTCCTCCTCCTTCCTCCTCCTCCCTCCTCCTCCCTCTTCCTCCTCCTCCCTCCTCCTCACTCCTCCTTCTCCTCTTTCCCCCTCCTCCTAATCCCTCCTCCTCCCTCCTATTCCTCCCTACTCCTCCTCCTCCCTCCTCCTCCCTCCTCCTCTCTCCGCCTATCTCTTCCTCCTCCCTCCTCCTCCCTCTTCATCCTACCTCCTCCCTCCTCCTCCTCTCTCCTCCTCCCTCCTCTCTCCTCCTCCCTTTTCCTCCCCCCTTTTCCTCCCTCCTTCTCCTCCCTCTACCTCCTCCCTCCTCCTCCTTCCTCCACCCTCTTCCTCCTCCCTCTTCCTCCTCCTCCCTCCTCATCATTCTTCCTCCTCCTCCTTCTCCCTCTCCTCCCTCCTCCTTCTCCCTCCTCCTTCTACCTCTTCCTCCCTCCTCCTTCTCCCTCCACCTCCTCCCTCCTCCTCCTCTCTTTCTCCTCCTCCTCCCTCCTCCTCCCTCTCCCTCCTCCCTCCTCCTCCTCCCCTCCTCCTGCGTTCTCCTCCTCCCTCCTTCTCCATCCTCCTCCTTCTACCTCTTCCTCCTCCCTCTTCCTCCTCCCTCTTCCTCCTCCTCCTCCTTCTCCCTCCTCCTCCCTTCTCCTCCTCTCTACTCCTCCTCCTCTCTCTTCCTCCTCCCTCCTCCCTCTTCCTCCTCCTCCCTTCTCCTCCTTCTCCTCTTTCCCCCTCCTCCTCCTAATCCCTCCTCCTCCCTCCTATTCCTCCCTACTCCTCCCTCCTCCTCCTTCCTCCTCCTCTCTCCGCCTATCTCTTTCTCCCTCCTCCACCCTCTTCCTCCTCCTTCCTCCTACTCCTCCTTTTTCTTCTTCTTCTGCTGCTGCTGCCGCTGCTCCATTCACCCAAGTTAATTGTTGGGGGAATATGTAAAGATCTTTCAAGTGCTCTTTCTAATGCTTTTTGTAAGTTGGTCTTCGTTTATCTAAGGTTGTTCTAACCGCAACCAATAAATGATTAGACAGACAGACAGACAGGCAGACAGACAGACAGACAGACAGACAGACAGACAGACAGACAGACAGACAGACAGACAGACAGATATTCGGGAAGAGGAGGGAGGAGGAGGGAGGAGGAGTGAGGGGGAGGAAGAGGGAGGAAGAGGAAGGAGGGAGGAGGAGGGGGAGGAGGAGGGAGGAGGAGGGAGGAGGATGAAGGAGGATGAAGGAGGAGGAGGAGGGAGAGGGAGGAGGAGGAGGGCTGAGGATGCGGTATTGTATTTAAGATACTCGGAGTAATGATGCGTATTAGGTTGAAGTAGGATGGAGTCAGGAAGTAGGAGTACTTCTTTAGGATGAGGGCAAATTTCTTGAGTAATAGGGACGTAGGATAGCTTATGAGTTTTATATCGGAGTTATGGATGAGTAGGGAGTAGTATTTGAGTGGGAGGACGGGAGGGAGAGGTGAGAGTGAGGCAGTAGTGAGTAGTCGGGAGGATGAGGAGGGATGCTGACTTTCGGAGGTAGTTTCGACTGATGAGTGAGGAATCTGGGGATGAGGGAGTAGGCTGGAGTGAGAAGAAGTGCGTTAGAACAGGGAGGGAACAGACAGAGAACAGACATACCGTACAGACAGACCGACGACCCAGATAGGTCGTGACAACGAGGAGGTAGGAGTGAGTGAGTTGGTATGAATAGGGAGGGAAGCGATAAGCAGTGAGGAGTTCTTCGGTTGTAGGATTTTTCTTTTGAAGGGCTTCTGAGTTGCTTATGACTTTTGTATTAGATGCTGAAGGGACTCTTTTCTGAGGTGAGAGGCTGAATTATGCTTCCGTATGGAGTACGTTCTATTGTCGGAGTTAGTATTGATACAGGTTATGAGGTAGGACTTGAGAAGTACGGAGGAGGTAGTCATGTCTATTACTATGTGTATTGATGATGAGGGATGATTATTATGTGATTTCATTCTTTCGGTAGTGTGGCGTTCGGGAATATGGATTAGCAACTATTCGGATGTGGTGGGCGGATGTTGTCTATACTTATTTCTATCTTCGTCTGGTAATTTCTGTCATTCCTTCTTCTTCTTTATTCTTCTTCTTTGCGTCGTCTGCTTCTTCTGCTATACTTTTTTCTTCTTGTCCTTCTTGTTTCTCCTCTTCTTCGTCCTCTTTTTTGCTTCTTTCTTGTCTTCTCTTTTCTGCTTCTTCCTTTTCTTCTTATGCGTTATGCTTTCTTCTTTTTCTTTTACTCCTCCTCTTTGCTTCTCATCGTTTCGTCTTCGTACAGTATCGATTTGATTATAACGCATATGCCTGTAGATACCTGCAAGCGCAACGGTGTCTGTCTATCTATCTATCTGACCCTGCGTGGCTTCGCCCAGCCTCCTGTGCTGGGGAGCGTCTCATTAATTCATACAGCAACAAAAAGTAACTTAAAAGATGTCCTTCCCAACACACCATCCATATATTTTTAATGACAAAACTGTTTTATACATCACCTACATGACCCGTACTGTAGATAACGTCGTTAAGCATCAAAAAAGATGATGTTACAATGTTGCAGGTGCGATGTGCGTGAATTGGGATTTTATGAAAAGCAATTTGAAATGGCCTTAAGTCATTATGATCATGAGTGTGTTATGAACTCATGATGCTGTAAATACTATAGAGGCGCGGAAGCTTTATAACTGGCGGGTGGGTGTGAAACTGGATGGCAACACTATGAGGCGGGTATAGCGATTATATAGCAACGTTATTAAAGTTATGTCCCCTTGAAATAACGTT
The DNA here is from genome assembly GCA_014155875.1 of Cepaea nemoralis. Lineage (NCBI taxonomy): Eukaryota > Metazoa > Mollusca > Gastropoda > Stylommatophora > Helicidae > Cepaea > Cepaea nemoralis. Next base: position 509 of record JACEFZ010028417.1, on the reverse strand, counting down.
TGCGAGAGATTAAGTCCCTCGCTATATGAATTATATTGATAAAATGAATATTAAATAATATTATTAAGCAGCCGATTTAACACTAAAAAAATATGACAGTTAGCAGCGCGGGTAATGAGAGGAAGACGTGGAGTATTAGAATATTTCATCTCAATCGGATGGACGTTCGCGAACTGCATAAAGGACATACATACAGACGGAGATTGCCTTTTATATATAAGATATCAATGGGGAAGGCTATGAGGCCACTAAGACAGTTCATAAGTAAACACACATGCACTGTTTGCCGCTCACAGAAGTAGAAGAACGAAGTAGAGACTTTGAGGACGGCACTAGACCAGTGTTTCCCAACCTTTTTTGTGCTATGGCCCCACCTAAGCCTTTCTAAATCTTATGCCTCACATATGCATCATTTTTAATATTCAAAAATTGACATGTCACTAAGCACTTGATAGAAGGGCTCACGGTTCCCAGAGGGGCCAGCCGATTTCTTCCACTTTCGAATTCCC
>JACEFZ010028416.1:180000-195000 GCA_014155875.1 Cepaea nemoralis | reverse complement strand
GTAAAACTAGGCCATCGCGAGGATAATGTCCACGCAATAATCTCATCATTTGGTATTCAGATTGCATCTTACGCTGGGCCAGTAACATCTGCTCGGTTCACGATTGATTAGCTTACGTCACGCATCTTTGCATCCGGCGTATTTTTGGCACTGCAGTGTTGGCTGTGGTTATTGTTATTGAACCACAGCTGTGGCAAGTCTATCGTCCTTCATAACCCCGCCTCGTGGCGCTGAGTATTGTGTGGTGCCCGAGTGGTTGTATAGGTAACACGGAGGATTAGCATAGATAGATTTAACCTAATATAAATATTTATTGCGGAGATGATATTATGATATGTTTGTTTGAAATGGAGATTGTCTGATTAGTTACGCTTCTGGTAACTATTGACTTTGATCGTTGACGATAAATAACGTAGTATATGTCTGCCTGCCTGCCTGCCTGCCTGCCTGCCTGCCTGCCTGTCTGTCTGTCTGTCTGTCTGTCTGTCTGTCTGTCTGTCTGTCTGTCTGTCTGTCTGTCTGCCTGTCTGTCTGTCTGTCTGTCTGTCTGTCTGTCCACCCGCCCGTCAGCCCGCCCGTCAGCTCGCCCCTCCGCGTGTCTGCCTGATTTTTTATGAGTAACTAATATAATATTAATAATTATCTCAAAGTTCATCTAGTATAATAAACATATTCATAACTGTGGTACGTTACATCTACCTTAGCTATGTCAAATTGCTATGTTAAAAATTAGTTTTAGTGAGCCATGTATTATTGTACATTTTCCATGCTTTTATTGTATATTGTTTCTGTTGCTGTCGTTGTTGTCTAAGGTTAGCTTCATAAGTAATGTATGAATCAAATAATTTATGAGAGCAGAGAGATCAGAAGAGCAGAATGTCAATCGGGCTTGCGTGCCTAACTCTAAACCTTTGAAAACAAAGTTTGTTCTATCATTCGTTGGTTCGTTCGTTCTTTCCGTGTGTTTATATGTCTATCGGCTTTTCCGTCTATCAGTTTTTATATCTAATAATTCCATATACTAAAACTATCAGAATGAAGAAAGACTACGTAATGAGTGAGAGAAGGCGAAGAAAGAGAAACTGGTACTTAAGAAATTTATGAAAGCACGTGATGCGGCTTTACTTATCAGAAAAAAGCAGCAACAGGATTTAAATAACGGTAGAATTAGTGCTTGAAGATAAACAGTGCGCGGTTTACAGTAGAATAAATACATAAATATATTTTGTTATAGGTACTTAATACACTAGGATTATCTTCAGCTTGTTCTGACAGTCAGATTTATATCACTGTTTGTCGCTGTTTGTTTTAGCCTAAGATGCAGAGGGAAATATGTGAGTTTAAACAAAGGGAGAAGGTCATTTGTGTTGGTTTCGATTAAAGAGTGTCCGTTGTTCAGAAAGAAATGGTAAACTACTAATGACAGACGATAGTTTGTTATATTGTGCTTCCAAAAAAAAAGGCACAATAACTACAACCCATTGCGGGGACCAAGAGGTGGAGTTATACCTCTCCACAGCACAAAGCCTGGGCTCAATTGTAGAGACCATGTGTTGTCCATGCAGCATAATCCTTTCTCTTGGCATGCCTAGTTTACACCAGAGGAAAGGTAACACCAATACATCTGGAACATGACAATCCTGCAGAAGCTGGCGGATTAGCAAAACAATGCTCTAACTGTCCGTTTGTCGGAGCTTCTATTCTAGACTAGTTGTTCACCAAGCCTTACGGCCTGGTCTGCCCTGCCATGACATGTTGTCTTTAAGTTGCATTCCATCGCACCAGGATAAGGCTTGCACTCTCACAGTTGCGCTTCCTCCGTCCGAAGCCTTCAGGCACTAACAGAAAGTAGGTAGTACCGTTTAAAGATTACAGTTAGTTGCATATCCTTTACAGGGCGTTGCTGTCAACCGCGGCATGTTTTTGGCTGTTTGTGACCTATTGGCAAATTTACGTTCAGTAGTTTGTCATTGCTTTCTGAACGACACGCACCTATACCATTTTATGTAGGAAAAAACAACGCAAGTCGGTCTGCTGCCAAATCACCTGCAGCTGTGCTTCGAAAGCGGTATGCGGGATTACTGCCGGTCTCTGTGGCTAAGGGCTTGCGAACGCGGTTTGTGAGCTCGTATACCCGGGTTAGAAACACAGCGGTGCTGGTTTTTTTCGAAAAAGGTATAGAAGACGGTCGTTCAGAAAGCAATGGCAAACTACTGAACGTAAAATTTGCCCAGGAATCACGAACAGCGAAAATGTTGGGGTTGACTGCTACGTCCTGTGAAGGACATGCAACTTAAAAATGCGAGATTACGAACTGCGCCCATATCCCCTTAGCCACGGGCGCATAAGGTAGCTCAGACATATCTGACTAAGAAGACCTGACAACCGACGCTAGAATTATTGCTCAAAGGTAAACAGTACGAGGTTTATAGTAGAATAAATTACTCGATCTTTTGATATACATTACTAGAACTTAATACACCAGGATTATCTTCAGCTTAGTTTGGCAGTCAGATTTATATCACTGGTTGTAGCTTCTTGTTTTAACCTACGATGAGGAGGGAAATATGTGGATTTAAATAATGAGAGAAGGTCGCTTTGTGTTGATTTCTATAGGAAGAGCGTCGGTTGTTTAGAAAGCGATGGTAAGCTTTTGTGTGTCATGTGTCATCGGGCGGTCATGTAAAATTGTCTATTAAATTTAAAAAAATAATGGCTTGCCGGTTTCCCTGTTCCCAGAGGTTAGCAGCTTTCTCCGTAACCCCGAATACTCTCGTAGTTGACGTGAGCGCAGGAGAATTGGAAGCGGTTCGAGTCGGGCCAGTGACTTATGAGAGTATGGAGCCGGTCGCTCAGAAAGTCATGGCGTGCTGATGAGCGTAATCTAGCCTTGGAATCAACATACAGCTGAAAGATGTTGATGTTAACCACGCGGAAAACAAGGCATTAAGAACATATAGGACACCACCAGCAAACGAATAAAAGTAACATTGTTGAGAACATGCATCTTTCCTGTTGCAACATACAGAGAGCAATCATTAATGAAAAACAGTTGAGCAAGTCCTATACGAAGCAAATGAAAACCGTAAAAGTATTCGAGAAACTAAACGTAGACAGTCACAATTTTCTGGGCACCTTATGAGAAGAAATAAACTAGAGAACTTGGTAACAACTGGCAAGATTGAGGGGCAAAGAACACGGGGAAGGCAGAGAAGTAAATACTTGGATGGCTTGGTCACGTGGTATGATCGCGACAAGAACACAGAGTTGATCCACGACTCTGATGATCGTGTGAGATGGCGAAACATGACCGCCTACTCTTATCGGTACGGCACATAATGATGATGGGAAAAAAATAACAACGAGGTCTATGAACTTATTTCCTTATGAACAATTCTTAGAATACCATGAATCAAGAAGATTACAATCACTGACAATCTACAAGATCTGAACATCGTTGAAAGCTGGCACATAATCAGTACAGCAGTGGTTCTCAACCTTTCTTGGCCTGTGCCCCCCTCACCATATTTTCAGAACATCACCCCCCCCCCCTCACCTTTCGTATTTCCTACCTAAAAATTTGTCCCGTGGCCCCCCCCCCCCTTTTCGCCTTATTTTCAGAACGTCACCCCCCCCCCCCTTCGTATTTCCTACTTAAAAACAATTCTTAGAATACCATGAATCAAGAAGATTACAATCACTGACAATCTACAAGATCTGAACATCGTTGAAAGCTGGCACATAATCAGTACAGCAGTGGTTCTCAACCTTTCTTGGCCTGTGCCCCCCTCACCATATTTTCAGAACATCACCCCCCCCCCCCCTCACCTTTCGTATTTCCTACCTAAAAATTTGTCCCGTGGCCCCCCCTCCCTTTTTCGCCTTATTTTCAGAACGTCACCCCCCCCTTCGTATTTCCTACTTAAAAATCCCTCCTCCCGCCCCTACCCAGTATACGTAATAATGAAAGCACATACTAAAACGAGTCTAGACGTCCACATAAAACGTGATTTGTGGGTCTACTTACTTTATAAAATGAATTTTAGAAGGGTGAGACGTACAGAACCGAAAAGTATGAAGTGAAAAACAAGATCAAGTAATCGGTTCTTGTATTAATCGGTTCTTGTGTGTATCTTGTATTAACGCGATCTTGAAATAATCTTCACCCCCCCCCCCCCCCCTGGAAACCCCAAAATTCCCTCCTGGGCGGGGGGGGGAATTCCCCACGGGTTGAGAACCACTGCAGTAGAGGGTCTCGGAGGCTGATTTACTTTGGCCATATTACACGTCACTATGGTTTGACAAGAACGGAGACGGAAGGCGTGGTTACAGGAAGAAGTGTCAGTGGTCGACGATCACAAAGATGGATACAAGATACTGCAGACACCTGAGGCATGTGTATGTGTGTGAGTGTGTGTGTGTTACAGGAAGAAGTGTCAGTGGTCGACGATCACAAAGATGGATACAAGATACTGCAGACACTCAAGGCATGTGTATGTGTGTGAGAGTGTGTGTATTTGTGTGTGTGTGTGTGCGTGTCGTGTTGCCGTTTTGAATTCTCTTTTTCCGAATGCAAGGTTTCATTCATGTTATTTCTTGAAACATGTGAATCGTGTATTTGTTATTGTGATATTTCAGATTTCTAGCTGAGTATTCCTGGTTTTTTCTCCCTTGATAAAGATTTTCGTGGAAGCCTTCCTTTGTATCTGTGCATGTGTTTCCTTTCATCAGCTTCCTAATTATATATTGTGTTCATTCGTTGTTCAATATCTGCAATCACGCCTATTTTCGCTTGATATGTTTGATAACCATGTGTGATAGCCATGTCTGAGGTACTGCGTTTGATATACTGTATTTATGGTTAAGTCGACCAACTACTGAGTTAAGTTCATGGAGCGACACTATGAGCTGTGGATTTCATGTGGAATGCTTTTTCAACTGTACCTGGTTGTTTGTATTGTGAATTGCATGTTCAGAAAAATGGTGGACGGCTGGTTGCTGAACTAGCTGATTTTGCCTTATGCAGTATTGTGTGTGCAACTACTGGTTGACAGTCTCTTTCATCGACAATGAATTGTAAGTTTAGTGGTGAACTGTTGTATTGGCATTCTGGCAGCGGCCATATGATTGTTTGTCTGTGCGTGCTGTTGATTTGTACGGATTACTGTCTGTTCCACTTTTTTTCTCCAAACATTTTACAGGAGGAGCATTTTATGTAATATTTACTGGCACGAGAACGGAGCATTATTGGATGACCCTTTACCGTGACGTTGGAACCACGACTAACAACTAACTGTATTTAATATCTCATGTGTTATTTTCCTTGTTTGGTTTTGTTATTGTCCGGAACAGTTTTCTGCCATTGGTCTGGGATGTGACGGGGCCATAATGTGCTATAGATGTGAATACACGGGGGAATATGTGGCCACAATTTAGCAGGCGACGAGCCCAGGCTTCGAACTCGCGTCCGGCCGTATTAATAAAATTATCAGCTTAGTTTCATATCAACTGAGCTAACTCAGCCGTTTTGTTTGATATATTTTGTTTGAATGCCATGTTTTGGATCCATGTTTAATAACCTATGTTTGATCAACAATATTTGATAAACTATATTTGATATTCTTCCACTCCGTGTTTCCCCCCGTTAGAGCATAAATCCTCAAGTAAGCTAGATCAAATCGTCTATTCTTTTCCTGTCTCCTCCAGCTCCCTCCCTGGCCTCCCTGTATTACTCATCTCTGTCTCTAATTCTCTTCCCAATGTTTTTATTTGTTTGTAGGCCTTCCTCTTTCTTCTTTTGCTCTGTTAGTGCCAGTGAAAGAACGTCTTAGTTATACTGTTATCGGACTGTCCCAATGTGCATCCTGCCCGACGCCAATGTATTTTCTTCAACTGGCGGGGTCAAATTAAAAAAAATAATAAAATCTGTCTTGTTCTGTCTTTAGACTCCACATTATTGATGATCCCATCTCATCTTGCTCCTCTTGTACCTTGCGGTGTCGAGGTGAAGCATAAACAGCGGGAGACTGCCCATTTATGGGCTTCATATATGGAGATTCCGAAGGATTCAATTATTCCCTCTGTCACATCATATAAGTCCTTTTCAATGCAAGCAACATTTAAATAAATATGTGTAGTTTTATAGTAATGCTGCACATACATTCATTCATTCACTCAGTAGCATGTCCCCTGCAGAACCTCGCTCTCATAACTGTCCGGAAAACACCGATACACCCATCAGGAGATCATCCGCCACATCCTATACCTATCTTCTCTTTGGCTTTCCTCTTCCTCTCTTTCGGGCATATACCCCTCCATTACTGTTCTCTCCAAACTTTCATGACGTTGCGGTGACCAAATTATTTCAATTTTCTTTGTTTTATCGTCTTTATTAGCCAACCGTCTTCAAGATTCAGCTCTTGGAGTATGGATGCATTTGCCATTTTCTTTATCTAAGGTATTCTTAGAACTCGTCCATAACATTTTTATTCAAAGACATTTATGCACTGTCCAGCTTGTTTAGTAAGTGTCCAAGTCTCACAGGCGTATGTTGGAATTGTTAAAGATGCAAGCTCCTAAAAATCTAATTTTTGTAATTCGATCTGTCCCACTCCACAATTTATTCAGTTGTTTTAACATGCTGGACATAGTACGATTTATTTACAACATTCAAACGTCTCTCCTGCAGATGTACTTTGAAAGTTACAGACAACACAACCTGGAGACCAAAGCCATCAGGGAGCTATCGTGTGTGGATGGGGTCCAGTGGCTGTGGATCACGTTTGGTGAATGTCTTCTCAGTATGGCTCAGATAGCCGGCTATTTATGTGGCACGATATCCATGCTCTTTTGGACAGTCGGCTATTTAATGTAATTCCAAACAATGTATTTATTCCTTTAGTGAATTTAAATACAGAATCTACAAACAATATGTTGCACGATTTATTGCCTTACATATTTCGCCGCATCTCGTCAAGTGCATATTGCAGAGTTATATATCATATTAAGTAAATCAATGAATACTACTTTTATTAATACTTTTTTTTTTGGTTCGCATATCCTTTACAGGACATCGCTGTCGACATCAGCATCTGTCAGCTGATTGTTGATTTCTTGGCAAGATTACGCTCAGCAGTTTGCCATTGCTTTCTGAGCGACCGGCTCACATACCCCGTAAGTTACCGACGCTGAGAGAACCGCTACTGATTCTCGCAAACGTCACGTTACTCACGAGAGTATACGGGATTGAGGAGAAAGTCGTGTAACCCCTAGACCAGGAAGACTAGTTTATTAATAATACTGTGTTTTAATTATCTCGGCTAAATTATTATTCATTAAATAACATAAATAGAGGATGGACGATGGTAGAATACTAAAGGATATCTATTTGATGAACTCCATCCATCCATCATGTGCTATGCCGATAAGCGCGAGCGGTCATGTTTTGCAATCTCACTCGATCACCATAGTCGTGGATCAGCTCCGTGTTTCTGTCTCGACCATGCCATGTGGCCAAGTCATCCAGGTATTTACTTCCCTATCTTCCCTTTGGTCTCTTCCCTTCGATCTTGCCAGTTGTCACCAAGTTCTCCAATTCATTTATTCTCATAACACGCCCAACAATTTTTGACTGTCTACGTCTAATGTCTCTAATCAGTTTACGATCTTCATTTGTTTCTTGAAGGATTTGCTCATTGGTTTGTCTGTCTGTACATGGCATTCTTTGCATTTTCCCAGAAACCACATTTCCACAGCCATCAGATGTTTTTCAGCTTGTCTGCTCATTGTCCACGCTTCACATCCATACAAAAGTATAGGCTCTATGTAGCACTTCAACACTCTTTTTCTCGTTTCAATTGCTATCTATTTATTGGTCAGTATGTTTGGCCATGTCGTTAGAATGCAACACCAGCTACTACCATCACTGGCCTTACATCAAAGATCATCTGCGACGAGACCACGAGGACGTCCAAGAAGAAAATGGATTGACGACATCAGAGACATTGTACAACCACACGGAATGACACTATCCAGTGCCGTCCACCGGGCGCTGGAACGCAAATTATTCCTCCCCACGACGCTTGACGGCAGAAGTGGAAGATGATGATGATGATGATGATGATGATGTTTTTCATCTTACTAAAGGCTACCTTCGCAATGACTATTCTTGTTCTAATTTCTTCAAGACATCATCCATCAGACATTATGCCTGTTCCGAGATAACTGTACCCATTCACTTGTTTAAGAATATGCCCATTTACTTGTATATTACATTGTGGTATTTCCTTTTTTCCCAGTGACGACTATAATCTGTGTCTTCTTACAATTCAATTCTAAACCTAGTTGTTCACTGTGTGCAATAACCGCATCTACTAAATGTTTGCAGGTTCTGTTCATTGTCTGCAATCAAGACTGTATCATCTGCATATCTAATGGTATTGATGCATCGTCCCCCAATGTTGATTCCTTCCATATCTTCAATATTTCTGAAAATACTTTCACTGTACAGGGAAAAGAAGATCTGGAGACATTACATATTCCTGTCTAACATCTCTCTTAATAGGTTGATATTGGCTTACTTCATTATCAAATCTTATGGAAGGTTGTTGTTTCCAACATATGTTTCTTACAAGTCTAAGGTCTTTTCCATCAATTTGTAGATCTTCAAGCATCCTTATCATATCGGCATGTCTCACTTTATCGAAAGCCTTTGTGTAGTCAATAAAGCAAAGATGTAGATCTTTGTTTACTTCTATTGGGCGTTCAGTTACTGTTCTCAGCATATACACAGCATTTACTGTACCCTTTCCTTCTACAAACCCACATTGTTCTTCTCCTATTTCATATTGTAAATTCTTCCTAACTCTTTGCATGATAATTCTTAGCAAATTGCCAGATTTCATACGGTTAAGAGAGCATTCTGAACCTCCATTTTCAAAATTTATGGTCCATCATTAATATTTTGAATAGTGTACCATTCTTCTCTGTTATCATCATTAAGGTTTTTCACATAATCCGACCATACATGTAAAATCTGATCTTTTTCTATTATGATTTTTCCATCTTTTGTCTTTAGGCAGCCTGCAGATGTATGTGTTCTTTGATTAGTAAGCTCCTGAATTCTTGTGTGTATTACTTTGGTAATTTTACTGTTGTGTTGTCTTAGTTAGCTAGTTAGTTAGTTAGTCTCATATCCTGTACAGGTCGTCACGGTCAACTCCACACTTTTTGGCTGTTTGTGATCTATTGGCAAGTTTACGTTCAGTAGTTTGCCTTTGCTTTCTGAACGACCGACACCCATACCATTTTATTAAAAGAAAACCAACGCAAGGCGGTCTGCTGCCAAATCACCCACAGTTGTGTTTCGAACGTGCTATGTGGGATTTCAAATGCGTCCTTAACACTATCGCCAGGAAGCGGGTTAGTTTTGGTACTAAGTTTAATGTCTATCTACACTTGCTTGTTGTTTTATTCCTTCAGGGTATGCTCGCAGATTCAGCCGGTGAATCGTCTGTGGAGCCATCTAACCCTCACATTTATTGTGAATGTTGTCAGCTTTGCTGGGGCCATCATGTCTTTTCAAATGATATTTGTGGTAAGTATCACAATCTGTCCAACGACAGGGTTGAAAACAACTTTAGCCACACGACATCTGCAGGCAGTTGGGAATTCTGACATGTCACTTAGCATTGAGTTGCATTTTACGGTGGTGAGGGGACTCCTTACTGTAGTTGATAAGGAATTAATTTGGTATTGTCATTAGCGAGGTGAGATGAAGATTCGACGTCTGCGCTCTTCGTCTCGTCTCGATAAATAAACGAACGAACACACGAACAAGCTTTATTTTTAAAGGATCACAAATTGGGCATGCAGGCCAGTCTTACATTTGGCTCTTTCAATCACTCATCTTATGCTCATCATTGTACATGTTACAGATGTCAACTGTAATTTACTGCCAATATAGTACCTTGCTTTGTAGGGCGTGGGGAAGGGGGGGGGGGGAGGTGTTTTTGAGCCTGAGACATTATGGCCGCCTGGCTAGTGAAGTCGCCGCGAATCTTTGCAGGTTAGGAATTTTCTCTTTGACCCCGACAGGAAAAAATCCCACCCTTACCGAGGATTCGAACCCGCGTCTCCTGAAGGAGAATCCGGCGTTCTAGTCACTCGACATAGAAAATGGTGTAAATATAAGCAATGCATAGTACCATGCTAGGGAAAGTGAGGGAAAGACTGGCCGCCCATTCCCCCGTGCATCCAGGACTACACCACGTGATGGCCTTCCACATCACAGACCCCTCACTGGTTCATGCTTCCACGGATGTGTTTATCTGCATGGGTGGGAGTCGGGGTAGTGCCGTGGCTAGCTGGCTTGCGTGCAGGGCCAAGCGATAATATGTTCGCATCCACTTGGACACGTGGATTGTATTTTAATTATGCGGGGCTTACATGTCCACCCATTCTAGCCTGGATACCGGGAAATTCTCTATGAAGTAAATGTGGTCTGTGTGAAATTGACCATTTCATCACTGGGTTCCGATTGGTCTGTACAAATATGGGGTTAGCACCATATACCCAACCGTCTGATGTCCTGTAAAAAGATGATTTACCTTTTTTTAAACCATAAACACAACAGGTCCTAAAATATGGAAGTGTATTCTATTTTAAAGGTTTAATCTCTGTGTTTTGTATTCTCATGTATAAAGCTGAAAACAGGTGAAAACGGTGAAAATATATCTGAGATCAGAGACCTGTTTACAACAACTTTGAACAGGCAAATCCTGAAAATAATATTAGCCATAGTTTTTAGATAGAGGAGGGGGATTGTTTTCCTATGATATGAAAATGCATTTTTCATGGACATTTTAAAACATTTTATTTTTAACTACGCCGGCTGCCTGGTCGAGGAGTTAGCCGCTTTCTCCGCTAATCCCGAATACTCTCGTGGTCGACGTGAGCGGACGAGAATTAGAAGTGGTTCGAGTCACGCTAGTGACTTATGAGAGTATGGAGCCGGTTGCTCAGAAAGTCGTGGCGTGCTGATGAGCTTAATCTAGCCTAGGAATCAACATACAGCTGAAAGATGCTGGTGTTGACCGCAATATCCTGAAACAGGATGGAAACGCGGAAACAATTTTTTTTTTTTTAAACTACAGCTAGTCTGTGTTGTTTTCAGGGAAATTTTCATATTCAACAGTTTAAATAGCAGTTTAGTTTCATGTACACACAAAATGTCCCGGTTCGTTGTCCCGTGAAATGTGAGACACAAAAGGTGTAATGATAGGTTAAGCCAAGTGACGGTGTCTTCTTCTTCTACGTCATTCCTCCAATATTGTTTTTTGTTTCGTTTCTTTTAGATGTAATTGCGTTGTTTCAATTTACAGCCGATCTGCGTTATTTGCATCTTTAGGCAGACACATACGACTTCTGTGGGCGTTTGCTGTCTGGTTTAGCCTTCCCATAAGGAAGGGTTAGATTTATGGATAAACTACCTAAGAAGGCGGGTTCTGTACGCAGACAATGGATTGAATCATTGCGGGCATCTGCCGCTCGTAGACTCGCCTTCATCTTCGCTCCAGGACATGCGGGAGTTGAAGGAAATGAACGATCTCATGAACTTGCTAGTTCTGCCTCCCTGCAGATGCCCAACCCGTAGATCGTGTCGATGTTATTAACGCCCTTATAGAGAGACTCGAGAGTGGAGGACCGACATGAGTGAATCCACATCGTTGAATAGAATGAGAGACTTGGGCGTACGATTTGGCATGGCCAGACATAAGAGGCACATCGGGAGAATGAAGAACCTCATCAACCAACACAGAACTGGCACTATTAGCCGCCGGACGCTGAGGGGAGGAGGGTTTGAGCATCGGTATACATGCAAGGATGATACCCCAACAGATTCGCCATCTCACACGATCATCACAGACCTGCATCAGGTCAGTGTTCTTGTCCCGATTATTTTCAACAATAATTGCCTGGGTATATACAAAGATTGATGCAATACATAGTTATAAAATACATCTTTCAAAAGTATAATCAGGGGTTGGGGTGGGGAGGGGGAGGGGCGGGAGACAAAAAGCTAATTAAAGTAGCTATTATTGATTACCAGCTATTCATTACCGGGCCCAGTGAATGTCCTAACAACCTCAGTATCTGTCTTACCGGTCCCAGTGTCTGTCTTGTTGGCCCCAGTATTTGTCTCTCCAACCATTAAGAGTTTGTTTTTGCGTTCACTGGCTTTGAACTCAAGCGTAGTCCAAGACATTAGACCGATGTAGGGGTTTAACCCCGCCACTAGGCCACTGGCAGCACCTCTTCCTCATCTTGTCAATGTCTCACCCATTGAGTGGAGTATGTTCTTGCCTTTCTCTCTCTCTCAGACAAGACATCGCCAACCCACCCCACCGGGCGTCTTCTTGCCGTCAGGATTGATATTTTCTATGTTTGGAGCCTCTGTGATCAGTACCTCATGTTTTATTTCATTATGTTTGCTTATTTTCAGGTTTTATTTGTCATGGTTCCATAATATTACGCCTTACTATAGTGACTTTAGTGTCATTTTCGTGTGTGTGTGAGTCCCAATGTGTGTGTGTGTGTGTGTGTGTGTGTGTGTGTGTGTGTGTGTGTGTGCGCGCGCTATGGTTTAATCTGTTTTCGTGTGCTGGTGTCACCGCAACATATTTTATTTATTTATTTGTTTGGTGAGGCTGATCTACACATTGTATTGTCCAGATGTTTACATTTTCACAGCTTGACCCCGGTTGAGCCCATCATCTGTATATATTTCCAGATCTGGTACGACATGTTTACAACACTCATACTTGTGCTGGTCAAGCTGGCTGCCTTGTTGACGCTGTTGAAGCTGTTGCCGCCTTGTCACAAATACCAGCCGCCTGGCAGAGGTAATGCATCGTTATGTATACAGAAAACTTTCTGTGACTATGCTTGCAGATTGTTTTGAAGACTGGAATAGTAGTAGTAGTAGTAGTAGTAGTAGTAGTAGTAGTAGTAATAGTAGTAGTAGTAGTAGTAGTAGTAGTAGTAGTAGTAGTAGTAGTAGTAGTAATAGTAGTAGTAGTAGTAGTAGTAGTAGTAGTAGTAGTAGTAGTATGGATGATTATTTTATTTATTTTTAGTAGTAGTAGTAGTAATAGTAGTAGTAGTAGTAGTAGTAGTAGTAGTAGTAGTAGTAGTAGTAGTAGTAGTAGTAGTTGTAATAGTAGTAGTAGTAGTAGTAGTAGTAGTAGTAGTAGTAGTAGTTGTAATAGTAGTAGTAGTAATAGTAGTAGTAGTAGTAGTAGTAATAGTAGTAGTAGTAGTAGTAGTAGTAGTTGTAATAGTAGTAGTAGTAGTAGTAGTTGTAATAGTAGTAGTAGTAATAGTAGTAGTAGTAGTAGTAGTAATAGTAGTAGTAGTAGTAGTAGTAGTAGTGTATAGTAGTAGTAGTAGTAGTAGTAGTAGTAGTAGTAGTAGTAGTAGTAGTAGTAGTAGTAGTAGTAGTATGGATGATTATTTTAGCCGGGGGTGGGGGGGAGGGAGGGGTTGGAGGAGGTAGGGGTTTGCCATCTTTGAACTCAAGCGTGGTCCATACACGTACTGCTACTTCAAGTAGCAACTGACTGATTCTTGCTTGTGGACTAGCTTTCCCTATTGCCCGAGTCCCTCGCCATCTGGCGAACCTACTCCGACTTCTGAGGTTCTTGTAATTTATGTCCCCCCGAGTCAAGGACGAGGGGTCAACATTTAAGTCCGGTGTAGGGGTTGAATCCGCTACTTTGGCATAAACAAAACGGAAGTTTAATAGCGCGCTCTTATTTATTCGGCCATGCTGGCCTACACTTGAATGATTGATTCATTGGTTGGTTAGTTTAATTGGTTGCTTACACTGCTGCTTGCTTAATTTTGTTAATTTGTTTTCTCTCGATTGCTTTGAAGGCAAGCGGAATATGTGCACGTGCTACTACTACTCATAGTTGCTTCTTCTATTGAGTGCATTGGACTTATTTACGTGAGGTTTATCTTTCATTATTACGTGTCCACCGCCACCAGACGAATCCACTCCGACTTTCTGAGGTACTTGTAATTTACGTCCCCCAAGTCAAGGACGAGAGGTCAACATTTAGGTGCAACTGACCGACGACGTGTGAAACGAAGCCATAACGCCGCTGTTGTTGGCTGCTTGAGTTTATTGCTTGGTTCACTGATTGATTGGTTAATTAGATTTCAAGGACTATCATTCACACAGTCATAGAATCTACTAATGCTCCGATAGACTCCTAGAGTTCATAATAGATAACTCAGTTCAGTACACAAACTCTATAGTTCCGTGACTATCCCTGTAAGGATTCCAGAATCCATATACGTGAGGTGGTGGGCTTTACCATTAAAACCTTAAAAGTGTAATATAAATTACAGTAACCATGCCATTGTCTTGTAACCTGTCAGTTTTGTTGTCAGGAATGTCAAGAGGGTTAAGCACGTGATATCATGGTGCAGACGGACACGGTGACGTCATAAGGACAGTTTAAAAATGGTCGCCCCACTTTTGACATTCACCAACGAGGAGCAGCGTTATGTTATCCGTTGTTTGATCAATGAAGAGGGGAAACCTATAGAAATTCATCGGCGAATGAAGGTCCAATACGGTGATATGTGTTTATCAGTCCAGCAAGTGCATGAGTGGAATAGAAGTTTCAAAACGGCGTGACTTCTGTGACAGACTATTCACGACCGGGTCAGGCTTACCGAGTAGTGACCTCATAGTTGATTTTCTACAGGAATCCAAGCACTTTATCGGCGTTGGAGGACTTGCATTCAACGTAGTAGTGACTACATCAAATAACGATATATTTGTTCTCTAAATGCTTCAAAATGTGTGCGTACGTGTGTTATAATTATAGGACAGTGCTTGTAAAGCTCTGTGGCGTAGGCGTCACGGACACAATTCGTAATCACGCATACCGCATTCGTAACACAGCTGCGGGCGATTTGTCAGCTGAA
>JACEFZ010028416.1:160000-175000 GCA_014155875.1 Cepaea nemoralis | reverse complement strand
TTATTACTTTGTTCACCATCATCATGTCATCACACATGGCTAGTTTCTTGCGTCGCAAGATTTCTGTGTAGAGCATCTTCGTCGTGTGCAATATATATTTGTTCTTCTTTCGGTTGAGCACGTAACTTCTTCTGGCTCAACCCTTATCACTAATTACCTTTGCATTGTCTCTTCACCCCAACAATGATGAACAGAATGGAATTATTTATAACTAAACTACACCGACGTTTTCTACAGTTTATATTCATCTAAGCACATTGTACAATGCAGTTACTCTGGCACATATTCAACATCTAACAAAACTGACGAACTATAACGCTTAATAAAACGAGTGGCATAGTATATAACCGTAGCTCTGTATACATCAGACCGTGTGTGTACTGGACGATGGCTGAACGCCTTTCTCTGGACCCCACATGGTCCCAACGTTTTCATGTTGTGTGAAAAGTACCCACTTTTCACGTTCCGGTGTTCACTTGCCTGAACACTGCATAACCTCTAACCTCTGACCTGGGTGATGGCTTAACTATGCCATGACGTCATCAGGGTCATGGCATTCCCCCTTCTTTGGCGAAAACATTAGTTTTAATTAATTTTTTCCTCTTTTGTTTTCCAAAATACCATCTAATTATAACTTAACTCATCAAAATTTAATTTAATTATATCTTTTGCAATGTCTCCAAACTATAATCTTCTTATAATTTAATTTATCTGTAGTCTGTCAATAACACATGATACCTTCTTGTGATTCTGAAATATATACACTTTTAATCATCCTCGTTTAAATATTAATACTTCAAAATATCAATACCTTTATCTTGTCCTACAGACTTTAATCAAATTACTATATAATAATATAACTATAAGTATTCTGTCTAAATTGAAATGAATATTTTAATCAGTAACTTCAATTGTCTGTTAACATAAGACCATTTTATTTTGTGATCTCAAATCAACATTTTAGTTCCACATTTGTGTCATCCTGTTTATATAAACAATTTGCATCTTCTCGGTAAGTAGCAGTGTAACGTGGTCGTCCAACATTGACCACCAGTACTTCCTCCGTCTACTTTCTGTAGATTAATTGCCAAAGTAACTCGTCCCAGGTATTTGAGGGGTATTCTGGCTTCAACCATGTCAGCTGCTCCCACCGATCAAGTCTAATCACCCTTCATGAACGATATTGCAAGATCTTGTAACGTTGCTGCGGGTAGTCAATCTGCCCATGCGTTGCCCAGGCCTCTTAACTCTCGTTCATACTAAGTTGATAATACATACATCTAGTTGGAATGAGTCCTATTTGTGACAATGTAATGTCAATGACCGTTCTTCTCCGATGTAAAGACAGTCCTTAACTCCAAATGTAGTGGCTTCCATTATAATTCCATCCTAATAAAATATGTTGACATCATTCTTTTCATATTTCCTAACTATTATTTTATACAAATTATTTATATTCATTATCTATCTAATAGCTAATAATACAATAATTAATTAATAAAGCAATAACACAACAACATAATAACATAGCTATCAGTTCCTAACTAATAATTAATCTACTTTACATCCAAGAACTCCTTCTTTTTAATACATATGTAACCAATGTCAATTACTAATTATCATCAATAAATATTATTAATATTAATAATAGAGTCAAAACGTATTAACAACCTACTGATACAATAATCAAATAACAATACAATTCCTTAGATCAGCAATGTTACAATAGCACAATGGTTCTCTCCATGTAAACAATGATCAATAGATCGATCAATTGCCTCAATATCGAACAACAATCATTTCACAATTGAGCTACACTCTTACTTAGTAATCTCTTCACCGTATATAATAAATACGATGCTTTTCATTTCTTTCATATTATCTCATTGACCAATACTTTCATTTTCAGGATAAGTCTTTTGTTCAATCCACTTTTCTCAGATGGCGTCATTGCCAATGCTCACATTTTTATGCAGAGAAGTTAATTCATAATAATTACATTTGTTTATTGGTGCTAGTAAGATGCTGATTGTATACAATTACATGACTTAGTATCTATAAGATCATCCTTAATTCTCTGACGATCATATCTCGGCATCATATAGACTGCCTTAGCACAACAGCTCAAAGAGAGTTTCCCCAAAAATCTTAGTCTAATCACGTTGGTTAGTCCACAGTGCACCTACATATTCGTCTAGAGATGTATCTCATATTTTGGTACAATTCTAGTGTAGTGGTCTATCTGTTCAGGGGAGTTACTTCTATCCCAGCACATAGAACTGCACCCTCACATTGTGTGTGGTTCTCTCTGCACCCTTATTATTTATAGCTACAATTACATTTGATAAGTAAAATGGCAACGTTATGATAATAATTGATTTCACTATATGTATGTAATTATGATGACAATTGAACCAGAACCTTGCATGCCCTAACTACCTGCAAAGAAATTTATTTAATGGAAAATATGAACCAAATCCGTTGAAATCATGCTCCACCCTAGCCAAATCGCATATCATTTACCCAGAGACACGACAATGGTCAGGTGCCGATGTAACACGACTTCACGTGCTGTTATCCCTTATAAACTATTTTTATTTTTAAATCACACTTCACCACAACAAAACCCTGTTATGTATCATTACCCATACACATAAAAGTAGTTAGTTGAACCTACAATCCATTATGTTAAATACCCTGCGGAACGCGTCCCCTGGCACATAGCAATTACCCACACCATATGAACATGCATTGATAATGCACACTGGGAGCAAGTCGCCGCTGAACGTGTTGCATGGAGAGCAAACATCAGAAATGGAATAAAGACAAAGGAGAAAATTATTGCAGAAAAGTCACACACCAAGCGTTTGAGACGTAAGATGGTGCATGATGGTGGAAATGACCACGTGTTCACATACACCCACTGTGAACGGACATTTACAGCGCAAATTGGCCTTATCAGTCACACTCGCTACCGCCATAGTTAAAAGTTATTATGCCTTTTCAAAGCACAAACTATCGTCTGTCAAGACGGCAAGGTGACAATGATGCCGGAAAGCTGCTCTACACTTTGTGAAACATTCTGAGAAGCGTCCTCGTCGCCACACAATGATTACCCGCAACATATGGCGGCAATGCCCTTCTCAAGCTGTAAACAAAACTGAGTCATGCAAAACTCACTTCACCAGGTATTAAATCAATGTCTGTTAGTTTTCCACTGGACAAATAATTGCCAATTCTATTTTAAATAGCAATGAAATATTTTCTTACACAAGAATAACAATATTATCTTCAAGGATGCATGCAAGAAATGATGATAATAAATTAAATAAACTTCTACATGCAATCAGCTAAGTTTAAAGAACATATTGACTGAACATAAAATATAAACGAATATTTCCTGAAACTATACATGAGTCGGTCTCCATTGCTATATGATATTAAGCAAAATACAACAAACACAACAAACAGTTGTTAATCACCATCACTGATAATTTCCCAATGTGTATCTCTTTATCACACAGTTTGTTAATTTTAAGTGTCTTTATATAAAATAGTTCATTTATTTACCAGTAGATAAACGCGGTTACTTTTCCTGCCACAGAATGTCCATGTTTTGTAATTCACAGTGTGTATTTTTTTTTTTGGCATATCCTATACAGGACATCGCTGTCAACAGCAGCATCTTTCAGCTCTCTGTTGGTTTCTTGGCAAGATTACGCTCAGTAGTTTGCCATTGCTTTCTGAGCGGCCGGCTCAGTATACCGCAAGTCACCAGCGGGGGCCGAACCGCTCCCAGTTCTCTCCCGCTACGAGACTGCGTGATAAACGGGATTACGGAGAAAGTGTTGTAACCCCTCAGCCAGAGAGACCGGCACAGTGTGTATTACTACATTATAATTCACAGAATATCCATGTATTATAATTCACAGTTCGTATCACTACATTCTAATTCACAGAATGTCCATTTATTATAATTCCCGAATGTTAGTTTTCTTACATATATCAGGTTGTAGAAAACCATTCTGTTGCTCAAAATCATGACAAGTCCTCAATTAACAGTAACTGTTTGTTGACACTAATTCTTGTCCGTCTAAGTTAGAACTTGTCCGCTATGACCTGCGCTGTGACCTGTGATCTGTACACGCTTGTGTTGACATAATCAGTCTGCCAATCGTAGGCTCCATGACCCACTTTTAAAGGTTGAAATAAAAGTTACTTTCTTGTAATTTGTCGAATCTTTGTCTGCATGCTCAATAAAAATTTTCGTTGTAACTTCTGACTTCGTAGTTATGTACTGTTCTTTGTGAATTCCGACTTCTTCATAATTTCTGACTAAAATGTTCATGTCTTTAGCGAAATTTTCAAACACGTTTGATGCGCTCACCAGAGTCCATGAAATATTTGTAAATTAGGTCGGGTCAGACTTTCTGCTGTAATTTATTAATAATTTGATTGGCACAGCTCGTATCACGTGTTTGTTTATACTTGTCGTGTTCACTACGACAATTTTATCAGGGGAGCTAAGTGGTCTCGAGGTATGGTGTCCGCCTCGAGTGCTGGAGGTCCCGGGTTCAACCCCGGTGAGGACCGGGATTTTTTCACGTGGACTTCTAGTAACATATGTTTCCTGGTCTCTGGGTAGTGAGATCGGACGCCCGTGTGTATTGTTGCGCACGTAAAAATCCCTTGGCAGTTGGAAATCGGAAAAGAGTAGCTTAACGGCGCTGCCCGGGCAAAATTTCGAGTTAAAAATCTACCCAAAGTATTTAAGGATCCTCGCCGGTGCTACGGAGTTCGTGCACTGAGCTGAGTTTCTCCGGACTCAGGCTTGAGTTAGGAGAAGAACGGAGCACTTATGGGTTACACCCGTCTGCCGTGATGTTGATCCGTCGACTAAACTAAACTAACCATTTTATCATTACAGTTCTTCTCTTGACGTGCGATTACACTGTTCATGTCTATGTTGAAATCCAAACAACTTTCATATACTAGTACATTTCTCATAAACGAGTCTTGTATTAATATTTGTAATTTCAGTAAATTGTCCAAGCCTTTTGTTGTTTACATTTCTTTGCGTGCTGTAATACCTCTGTTATTGTACCTTATCTCTGCACGATTTATCTCGTTCATATAAAGTTGATGTGAGCTTTAAATTTATCACATGCTCTACTAATCACAAATGTTAGCATAGTTCACAATTTCATGTTGACAAACACTACGTTTATGTAGCTATAGTCTCATATACTGTCCCGAGGTTCTGTCGGCGACCCCCTCTTTGCCAATGAGCGTTTATGACACAGAAGGTGTTCTTTGCGGACTCCATTGCTTCTGCATTTGTCGGTTGTTCGTTATTTTTTGTATGGGATGTTTTCGATGCCTAGGGGTTATTACTTTGTTCACCATCATCATATCGTCACCCATGGCTAGTTTTCTTGCGTCGCAATCTTTCTGTGTAGAGCATCTTTGTCGTGTGCAATATATGTTTGTTCTTCTTTCGGTTGAGCACGTAACTTCTTCTGGCTCAACCCTTATCACTAATTACTTTTGCATTCTCTCTTCACTCCAACAATGATGAGCAGAATGGAACTATTCATAACTCAACTACACCGGCGTTTTCTACAGTTTATGTTCATCTAAGCACATTGTACAATGCAGTTACTCTGGCACATATTAACATCTAACAAAACTGACGAACTATAGCACTTAATAAAACAATCGCCATAGTACATAGCCATAGCACTCTGCACATCTGACCATGTCCGTACTGGACGATGGCTGAACGCAGACTGCCCTTCTCTGGGCCCCACGTGGTCCCAACGTTTTCACGTTGTGTGAAAAGTACCCACTTTTCACGTTCCGGTGGTCACGTGCTGAGCACTGCCATAACCTCTAATCTCTGACCTGGGTTGTGGCTTAACTATGCAACGACGTCATCAGGGTCATGGCAATGATGTACATGGAAAGAGTAAACACTCGGGCAACAGCCAGTATTATATGCAGCGGTACACTTGTGGTGTCAATAATACTCTGGATCATTTCTTTTGGTGATGTTCTTCCGTACCACCTTCTCAGGCCATCCAGCATCGTTTCTCTTCATCTGCCTCTTCTGCTTGTTGTTGATCTCTCTGGTCTTCACGATGTTTTCCAACGCCTCTCTTCTTATAATATGATCAACAAACGCTGTTTGCCTTTTTTTTTAAATATTGTTTTACGCGTATATAATGTTATATTTTCGCTAGCCTCTTTTTATGTATAATCGTTGTTAGTTATTCTTACTGTCCAAAATATGTGCAAAATTCATCTAAAGATCTACATTTCCGTTGCCCCCAAGCTCTTTCTAATGTATTCTACAAATCCCATAATTTAATGCCATATACTGGGAATCTCGATATACGAAGCCATACAATGGGAACCTCGATATACAAAGCCATACACTGGGAACCTCGATATACAAAGCACTCTCCCGCTTTTTACGCTTAACCTCGACACCGCATGGCACAAGATGAACAAGATGAGATTAGGTGAGCATGCCATACATATGATGTTACATGGCTAATTAAATTGTGCAAGTAGTCATTGGCACCTTACCATCATGACAGACGATAGCTTGTTACATTCTAACAAGGCACGACAACTAATACCCGTGTAGGAGCGAATGTTATACGTCTCCATAGCACAAAACCGGCTCCGTGGCCAAAGGCTTGCGAACGCGGTTCGTGAGCCGGGTGTCAGAGTCTTGCGTAGAGCAAGATAAGTAGCTCGTTTTCTGGCAAGTGTGAAGCAATATCAAACTATCAAATCACACGAAGTGAATATCCGAAAGTATTATTCACAAGCTTTATTTACGCGCTGCGTTTATTATCGCACAAACATCGCGCAATGACAATCCATAGCAATCATTACGGCATGAACAATATCACTACAATACATAATAATACATGCAAGCAATAAACATCTCACTTACAAGTCAAACTATTCAAGCGTTCGAACCAGTCTCCCACTGTCGTACAGGCTAGCTCTCAATGCAGATTCAAACACTCCTCGCATACTCATGCGACCTGTCCATTCAAACACCTAAGCCCGTCTGCCAGTCCTGGCGTTCTACACGCTACACGCTCACGTCAGCTGGTGTGACCCCTGCAAGGTTCACGGGGTGTACTGCTGACCAGCGGTCGTTTAAGCTTCGCTCAATTGCTGTGCTTGGCTGCTTATACGGGCGTCGTCGAAGACGCCGCATTCCCTCTGCAGTGTTTAACATCACTCAGGGTTGCGTGTTGTTATGTTGTCTGGCGTTGGTACAGACAACGCGTCGCAACCTCGGATGTGAGACCTTGACACTCTCCACACCCCTTTTTCATGAAAGGATTTCCTTTCATGTACAATATATATAGGTGTTATTAAACATGTCAAAGTCGAACATTATACCTTAACAGTTATTATAAATATATACAGGTGAATAGTAAACAATATGTATACACCAATTATGTTGCACTATGAAGTACAACAGTCAAGTACAATCTATTTAATGGGCATTACCTCGCTGTGACACAGCTAGTCCGGTAGGTATCGGCTAAACTGGCCCCTACCTCACAACCAAGAACAAAAATACTAAAATCATCAGGTCAAGCCGTGAGCATCTCCCTCTGAGATAGCTCCATCATCAGACCTCTGTTTAGAGTTTCTAATGAAGGTCAACAGTTTTGGCAATATACTGTCCATATCTAAACGACGTTACATTGACATGTTATTTATCAAGCACACATGTTAATGGTTACAATACATATTTACATATCACCAACAATTTAGAGTAATGTCCCCTGGTTATTATACAAAAAATTTAGGAACAATAATTTATCGTCGTTTACAAGACATAAATTACCACTGCAAATTTATTTCTTAGTGTCATAATTTGATACTTATTGACAAATGTGCACAAAAAGTCACGTTTGTAAAGAAGCAATCAAGTTACGATGCTGAGATTACATCTTATAAAAATCGACATATACAATTGTGTATATGGAAATATTTTAAATCACATTTTAATACAACTGTCATACATTTATAGACTTTTTAGCGTAGTCTGCTAACTTTTAACTTAATATGCAAAAAATATCGGAAGTATACAGCTGTACTATTACATGTGTTGTGGTGTCATTCATACAACGTTGGTCCGTTCTGGATGGATATTATATAACCGGAGTAGTAGTTGTTACTATCAGCTGTTGGATCGTCTCTTCCGCCTTCTGCTCGGATTGTACTGTCGCAGTCATCTTTCGTACCTTGTTAAAACGTCTTGGACACATCGGTGTGGATACCTTCAGGATTACCTCACGTTGTAGTGGCTTGGTAAATTCCTGGATCCTGTAGTGTTGTCCAGTGACACTTCTCTGTAGTGTCTGGTTGTTACAATATTTATGTATTTACAATAATAATTACATTCTTTCTCATATCTCACAGTTATACAACACATTAGTTTACATAATACTGATTCCATTCTTTCACATATCTCACAATTATACACGCATTCATTCGCATGATAATAATAAGAATCCAAATATGTACATAAGTTATATACATTGGGAGATATAATCTACCCCATCACATTGGTGTACACAGCGTTACTGACACATTGTCACAATTGGCTGTGGTACTGAGCACTATCTACGTTGCAGTTTTATACACCCTCTGCACTGTGCTCTGGTGTTGACTGGGTATTAGGTTCGTCGTATGGACATCTCGACAAAAGATCTGCAAGACAGTTTTGTGAACCCTTTATATGGTTAATCTCATAGCTATAGTCCTGCAGAAGAAGGGACCATCTTGCCACCTTGCTGTTACTTGGCGTTCCTCTGGTAACAATTGTCAGCGGACTATTATCTGTTTCAATAATGAAATGTTTGCCTAACAAAAATCTAGAAAGTTTACGTACCGAAAATACCATGGCAAGAGCCTCGAGTTCCGGTGTACTGTAATTTCGTTCGCTGGTGTTCAGTTTTCGAGAGACGTAGTATACTGGGTACAAGATCTGGTCGTGTTCTTGGAGAAGCACACCTCCAATGGCTACGGAGCTCGCATCACATCTTAATCTAAAAGTAATATTCAAATTTGGCAATTTCAGAATAGGTGATTTAGAAAAATATGAAAGAATCTTCGTAAATGCTGGCCTTAAACATTCACTGTTTACAATCATATTGGGATGTTTATTTGTTAGTAGATCAGTGAAACATTTGGTCAATTCAGCAAAATGAGGAATAAACTGTCTATAATAGTTTAAAAGACCTAACACACTTCGCAACTGTTTCTTAGTTGTCGGAAGCGACAATTTCAAAATTCTGGACATGATGTTATCGTCAGTTGATATAAAGCCATTTGAGATCTTATAGCCCAAAAATGAAATTTCCTGAAAGGCTATATCAACTTTGGAAGGTTTTACAGTCAGTCCATGATGTCTAATCCTGTCAAATGTCTGCTGTAGTGCTGTTATGTGCTCTGTCATGTCCTTTGTGTGTATGCAAATGTCGTCCATGTACCAAATGATGTTAGCAATGTCTGTCAAAAGAATTCTTGTCATTCTGACGAAGGTAGCTGGTGCATTGACTAATCCGAAAGGTAGTTTACACCATTCGTATAAACCCCACGGTGTGGCAAATGCAGTCAGATGTATACTATCAGGATGTACAGCTATCTGCCAGTAGCCTTTTGTCATGTCAAGTTTAGTAAAATAACGTGAGTCAGATAGTTCAGTCAGGATGTCTTCACAGTTGCTCATTGGTTCTAAATCCAACTGTGTAATGCTGTTGAGTTTACGATAGTCCACACAAAGTCTAATAGTTTTGTCCTTTTTGCGTACTAAAACTATTGGTGAACAGAAATGAGATTGTGAACGTCGAATGATATGATTTGCTTCTAAATCAATGATTTCTTGATGAAGTTTTTCTTTATAGTGTATAGGGATGGAATATGGTCTACACTTAATAGGAATGTCGGATGTCAAGATGATTTGGTGCTGCACTAAATCTGTCTGTCCTGGGCTGTCAGAAAAGATCGTCCTGTACTCTTGTATCAGTTGTCTGCAACTGTCAGTCTGTGTCTGCGTCAGTTTAGGATTTACCTTAATGTCCTGTAAGTTGGTCGTCGTGTCAAGAACTGGTGTCGGTATCTCGTCAGTGTCGTTGTCGTCCGTCTGGTCCACTATGGAGGTGCTTGCTGCAGTCTCTACTTGGTCGTCTTGCCTGTGGTGATATGGTTTGAGCATGTTAATATGGAAAATTTTATGTTTGTCCCTAACTGCAATCTCGTAATCTACCGTCGAAATTTGTCGTAGTACTTTGAACGGTCCTTGCCATGAGTCAGTTAGGAGATGTCTATCACTTGGCAAAAGAAGAAGAACGTCCTGTCCTGGCGTCAGTGTAATAGTTCTATTTCCTCTGTTAGCATATTGTCGGTAGATAGCTCCTGATTTTTGGAGAGCTTCTTTAGGCTAACACTACATGATTTCATAATTCTATCACGCAATGATGTTACATGTTCATATGGTGAAATGGGTATAGGCAAAGTTGTACTTTCAGTCAACATAGATTCATACAGAGATAATGGGCCGCGTGGTTGTGCACCATATAACATTTCGAATGGTGAGAACCCAGTGCTGGAATGGGGCACTTCCCTATATGCAAACAAAATTGCAGGCAGATAAGTATCCCAATCTTCAGGATGTTCTTGGGTTACCTTAGAGAGCATATGTTTCATATCGCCATTAATCTTTTCCACTATACCGGTCGAATGTGGGTGGTATGGACTGTTGAAGCATTGTTTAACACCCAACATTTTGGTAAAGGCTTGTGTAGCTGAGGAAATAAACTGGCTACCCCGATCTGAAAGGATGGTATCAGGGAATCCTACCCTCGCAAAAATATGAAAGAACACTTCCATGATGTCTTTGGAAGTTATGTTCTTCATTGGAATCGCTTCTGGCCATCGAGTACATAGATCAATGAGTGTTACAATGTACCTATTACCTTTAGATGTTACATGGTTCAGAGGACCAACTATATCGACCGAGATCTTTTCAAACGGTCTACTAGCCAAATCAGTAACTTGCAATTCAGCTTGTGGGTGTTTACCCTTTTTGACAAGCTTTTGACAGATGTCACACGATCTGCAATACTGTTTGGTATCGTTGCAAAACTTTGGCCAATAAAATTGAGTAAGTAACCTTGCTCTAGTTTTAGCATACGCCATGTGTCCTGCAAAGGGTATGTCATGAGCTAGATTCAATGCTTGCTTGCGGTTTTCTAACGGTAGCACTGTTTGTTCTATAGTGCTGGAACCTTTGGTGTAGTACCGTGTTAGAATTCCGTTCTTCAGAGCAAAGTACCATTGAGCATTCTTTGCTACTCTTGGCTTTTGGCCTACAAGTTTAAAATACTTTTGCAGAGATCGATCGGCTTTCTGAGATGTTATAAACGTCTCCCTAGTTGTCTCAGGAGATGTTACAACTGGACTTACTCGTTGTAAAGCCTCTGTCTGATCGATTCGATCTTGCATCTGTGCAGTAGATCTAGTTACTGCATTTACTACATTACA
Organism: Cepaea nemoralis; assembly: GCA_014155875.1. NCBI lineage: Eukaryota > Metazoa > Mollusca > Gastropoda > Stylommatophora > Helicidae > Cepaea > Cepaea nemoralis. Next base: position 163,414 of record JACEFZ010028416.1, on the reverse strand, counting down.
ACGATCATTCTCATCACACATTGATGTTACATTCACACAATTACATGTATGTTCTGGCGTAGCCAGATTGGTATTTGTACATTCATTTACAGGTGGTAATACATCATGAATGGTGATTGGTGATGAAGGTGAAATGGTAGTATCAATATTACAAATGACAGTTGATGTAATACTGTCATGTGGCATGTCATTCACTTCAGGAAGGTTTCCAATGATAATATCGCAGCAAGGATTGGTTAATGCTGCGCATTTAACCTTTCCTGTAAGGAATGGTGTAGTTATATATGCCCATGCAAGTGGATATTTCTCTATGTTCCCTGAGAATGTCCTGCATGTGACATTTTTACCACTATATTGTGATGGTAAAATATAATCTCTCTTTACACCAATGAGAGTACTCCCGCTATCACGTAAAACTGTGGCAGCTCTACCATTAACATACCCCTGGTGGATGTTTAGTTTACCTTTGGAGTTTACTACAGAATTGGCCTCCTCACTGGTAACAGGTATAGAATGGCCGCATGTTAACACGCCATCCTCATGAAATTGATCACAAATGGTACATTTTTCCTGATGGAACACCTCAATGGAATGTGCTGAGTTTACTGGGTGATCTTGTACACTTTCATCTTCTGAAGAAGAATTGTCAAACATGGCTGCATTAGCCTTTCTGGTCATTGACTTGCCTTTACAATCTTTACGCCAGTGACCATAAGCTTTACAAAGATAACATTTGGTAACTTTTCTGTAGTTCTTCCTTTCTTTATCTTGCTTAGAAATGTAATTATGCAAGTAAGCAGTGTACCCAGGATGTTGGTCGCACATATCATTCTCATTGTGTGAATACTCGCAATATTTGCACTGATACAATTTCTCTGCAGCTTGTTTATAAGGTCTTTGTTTGGTATTTGACCCTGCCTGATATTTGCCATATGTAGCTGCTGCTACAAAGTCTGTGCTGGTCAGACTACTAGAGAAACATTGCTTATTGGCTGAAAAATAACCAGAGCCACGACTTTCCATCTGTTGGACACTCTCACACTGACATTCCAACAAAAATTTAGAAAATGGGGGTGGGAGAGATGCGATAATCTTATCTCTCAACATAAGATCAACTAATTTGTCATAATTTCCATTTACTTTGGCTGCTGACAGCCATTTAGAAAAAATATTCTGAATTTCTGAGATGTAATCAGAGAACGTGTGTGTTGGCTTAGGAGACAACTTCCTAAACTGTTCTCTATAACCTGATTCATCTAGTAGAAAATGTGACATAATTTTCGCTTTGATGTACAGATAATCTTCTTTCAGGTCATTTGGGATCGACTCTATGACTTTAAGAGGTTCCCCAGAAAGACTTCTTACATATACTATCCCCCATTCAGGTTTTGGAATTTTGTAATGATCCATAACAAATTCAAAATTTTGGGTGAATGCTGCTATGCAATCACCTGTGTTGTAACTTCTGATCAGACCTTGGTACTTCTTATGAGGTTGATCTTTGTCTGTTTCTCTATTAGCTTTATCTTTAGAAGATTCTGATTTTAGTTGTTCAATTTTTAATTGTGTTTCTTGCTCTTCTTCTTACTTTGGGCTAAGATCTCAGCTTGCCTCACTGCAGCTTCTGATTGTGCTTGTTGAAGCTTTAGCGCAGCTTCTGATTGTGCTTGTTGAAGCTTTAAAGCAGCTTCTGAGTCTGCCTCTTTACTTTTCAGAGCAGCTTCTAATTGTGCCTGTTGAAGCTTTAGAGCAGCTTATGATTCCTTTAGAGCAGCTTCTGATTGTGCCTGCTGAAGCTTTAACGCCCTTTCGGCAGCTCTCTCATTCCGCTCAATAATTTGCTCTTGTTTCAACAGATATTCTGCATATTTACTTTCACTCCATGTTCTCAATCCCTCACCAGACATATTCATTTTTAAACCCATTTCAATGAAATCGTTTAAGGAAGACATGATGAACAATACGTATGATGAAATAAATATAAACAAAATTACTTATGATGTTAGTAAGTTACAAATATTTCTAGCACAGTTGATGTCTAAAGCCAGACTAACGAAAGTATAAAGAGGAATGAAAAAAAATTTTATACTCAAGTAATCCTTGGGCAATGTGCTGTTCAGTGGTGCTCGAAATCACACTGGAACGTCTTTCGGGTTGACGCACAAAAAATTTTTGAAGTTCACCAGGCTCAGGTAAAGTTGACACAAAAAACCTGTACTTTTTAAACTAAACGAAATTAGAACGTTTGTAAATGTATGGTGTGTGTAATGTCACTGAAGTCTGTAAAGGTTTGTATGCTGTCAAGTATTATTGTTAGTCGTTACCACAATCAACAACTTTCACGCTCACACTAACCCTACTCAATGACATTCAAGGGCACGGCCGCCATTTTGGATTTTAGGTACAAAATTGGTTGAATTTAGCGATAAGTCTGAAGACGCCTCGGTTGGCTTCAAATAATATCTTCACACTTATAATTTAATTAAATCAACTCTATTTAATCGTTACTTTACCCTAATCTATGACTTGCGCACTTCTATCGGCATTTTCACAATCGCTTCAAACTCGGACAAAAAAATTTACAAGTTCGCATTTGGTTCAAAACCCGGACGAAAGCCACCACGTTCGCACTTGTCAGAGTCTTGCGTAGAGCAAGATAAGTAGCTCGTTTTCTGGCAAGTGTGAAGCAATATCAAACTATCAAATCACACGAAGTGAATATCCGAAAGTATTATTCACAAGCTTTATTTACGCGCTGCATTTATTATCGCACAAACATCGCGCAATGACAATCCATAGCAATCATTACGGCATGAACAATATCACTACAATACATAATAATACATGCAAGCAATAAACATCTCACTTACAAGTCAAACTATTCAAGCGTTCGAACCAGTCTCCCACTGTCGTACAGGCTAGCTCTCAATGCAGATTCAAACACTCCTCGCATACTCATGCGACCTGTCCATTCAAACACCTAAACCCGTCTGCCAGCCCTGGCGTTCTACACGCTACACGCCAGTCGGCGCTCACGTCAGCTGATGTGACCCCTGCAAGGTTCACGGGGTGTACTGCTGACCAGCGGTCGTTTAAGCTTCGCTCAATTGCTGTGCTTGGCTGCTTATACGGGCGTCGTCGAAGACGCCGCATTCCCTCTGCAGTGTTTAACATCACTCAGGGTTGCGTGTTGTTATGTTGTCTGGCGTTGGTACAGACAACGCGTCGCAACCTCGGATGTGAGACCTTGACACCGGGTATAAGGCGTTCGAAGCTCAGCTGACCAAAATCAGACCGATTTGTGCAGCAGACCGTGTCGCGTTGTGTTATAACGGTACGGCTGGTATGGGAGCCGGTCGTTCAGAAAGCAATGGCAAACTACTGAATGTAACACTTGCCTAGTACATCAACAGC
>JACEFZ010028416.1:100000-157500 GCA_014155875.1 Cepaea nemoralis | reverse complement strand
TGTAATACTACCAAATAATACAAGTAAATGGGCATATTCTTAAACAAGTGAATCTGTACAGCTATCTCGGAACAGTCATAACATCTGAAGGAAGATGCCTTGAAGAGATTAGAACAAGAATCGCCATGGCGAAGGTAGCCTTTTGCAAGACGAAAAACATACTGACCAATAAAAAGATATCAATTGAGACGAGAAAAAGAGTGTTGAAGTTCTACATAGAGCCTGTACTTTTATATGGATGTGAGGGGTGGACAATGACTAGACAGGCTGAAGGACATCTGATGCCGTGGAAATGTGGTTTCTGAGGAAAACGCTAAGAATACCATGGACAGACATAAAAACCAATGAACAAGTCCTACAAGAAACAAATGAAGATCGTAAACTGATTAGAGACATTAGATGTAGACAGTCAAAAATGTTTGGGCATTTTATGAGAAGAAATAAATTGGAGAACTTGGTGACAATTGGCAAGATCGAAGGGAGGAGACTAAAGGGAAGACCAAGAATTAAATACCTGGATGGCTTGGCCACGTGGCATGGTCGAGACAGAAACACGGAGCTGATCCACGACTCTAGTCATCGAATGAGGTGGCAAAACATGACCGCCCACGCTTATCGGCATAGCATATGATGTATGGACCCAGTTCGCCTTTACTCATTAAGTGTCATTGGATGATTAATTGTCTAAAACGTCTTCCTGTATCTGACATGGGCTTATATATAGTAGTTTCTCAAAAGCTACCCCTTTAATTTGATATACGATACAACATGCCTGCTACCAATTAACAACGTTTAACTCATAACAGTGACACGCTCCGACTTCCCATTTTCCGCCTTCCGTTTTGTTTGGTCCAAACCTTCTTTTTGTTTAGCACTGAATCTGTTACGGCGTGAACAAGGGATCTGTATTTAAGTTACTTACGTGAAATAAAACAAAATAAGCAAGCAGGAGCAAATAAAACATGTGGTTGTAACTCAGCTGCCCTATATATAAAGAAGATGAACCCAGGCGGAAGCCGCATTATATAGGTAGACAGTGGAAAGATACGCGATGGGAAGGCGTGGGGCTGATAATGTCATATTTCCCTAACTTTACGACAGTTAAACCTATTTCCTTTCAGATTGAGAACCCGTATGTGGAAAGAATGATATTGTGGGGGATCGGCAGGGTTTCTGGAAGAATCTTAAAACTGAGATGGAAGACAAGGAAAACTTTCAATCAGATAGCGCTGGGAACGATTAGTAGTATGACTCTTCGCTGGCTGTTGAATTTTGGGGACAGAGCGCATATGGGAATGTCATGTGTGCAGTGATGTTGGTTCTAAGCTAAACTCAACTCAACATAAACCTATTTGAGTATTTCCTATGTACGTGTCTATGCGTAAATGTTTTTTTTTTTTTTTAGATGTTACGCCACGCAGTTTCTGTGACTGCCGCCAATATTTACAAAAAAAAAAAAAACACGATTTAAAAGGCGCGAGGATCGACTACATTGCACCATGTTTTATCCCATATGGCATGGTCTTTTTCCTCAGGGTGGCCAGCCGAAAGCATCGCACAGAGCACGAACTCCATAGCTCCAGCGACGACCCCTTGCTGTCTCCGAGAAAATTGCACTCGCGAGCCGATCGACGTAAGCCGGAATCGAACCCACAACATTCGGAGCGCGAGGCAAGTGGTGTAAATACTCCGCCATGGAGAACCCCTGCAGCCAACGTTGACTTGTGAAAGTATTTTGGTTGGTAAATCTGTCATGCCATGTTATTCCTTTTATTACGCGCTGACACCAGTTAGTGAATGTGGTTTATTTGTAATCGTTGTTGTTGTTCTCTACGATTCTCATCCGCACAGAACTACAGATTTAACGTTAGAATTGAATATTGTCAGTTTTGTGCTAAGTTTCTTATTTACTCTGGCTTCCACAAATCTCCTAGTGTTATAAAAATTCCTCAAACCTTCTGTATTTCTTACGCTGATATCTGTATTTGTTCCACTCTATTGTCTACATTGCTGCCTAAGTAGGTCTATGATTCCGACCTTTGAAGCGGGGTTTCCCCCAAGTGAGATCAGGTTATCATTTGCTTGATTTATTCTCATTATCTGTGTCAATCGTCTATGCAATTTGAAATCAATCATGACCAAGTCTAAAAATATATTTTGTAAACTACAGAATCAGCTAAAGTTAAAAGAATGTCTTTGTTTTCTGTTTACAGGACTGTACATGGTTGCTATCAATGTTCTGTATCCTTGACACGGTTTTATTGTTGTGTTTCACTGTAGCCTTACACAGACGCACGCACTCGCACGCACGCACACACAAACATACGTACACACAAACATGCACACATCTGTGTGTATATGTATGAGCAACAAACCGGACGAACACATTGACAAAACGACTAATGAATACATCGATAGATAGAATGAACGAATTAACTTTTGAAGGATACGAACAAATGGATAGATGAATAGACGGCTAGACAAACAGACAGACAGATGCGAGGGTGGGCTGATTACGGACGGCAAACAGATTGATGGATGGTTAGACTGGTAGACAAACCGTGGATACTATCTCGCTGTGGAGTGCCTGGCAACGAGAGCTGATCAACTAGCTAAGGAAAGAGAGCAGAAGAACAACCTTATGTGCTTGTCCCATACCACCAAACCAAAAGAAAAGAATCATCAAATCAGTCGGAACGCACCAGCACAAGACGATTATCGCTGAATTTACAGACCAGAACAAATGATTATGTTACGCTTTAAAACATGACACAGTCGATTACGCAACAACATGTATGCAAAATTCAAGATTTGCAAATCAGCCATGTGTAGATATGGCCATATGGATTGTTGCCGCAGACAGCCAATCACATACCCCAAGACTGCCCGAAATATGACATATCTAGTTAAACTATTTGGTCTAGAGAAACAACAGCGGAATATTAACTCCATTGACCTGTGAATGATCTAAAAAAAAAAAAAACAGTGAAGTTTATCCAAGAGACAAGATTGCAGATATAGACAATACATTTCATGCGAACAACATATAAGTAGACGAAGACGATGGACAGACAGACAGACAGACATATCATTTTGCTGTTATAATCTTTCATGAAAGTTCAGAGAAACGTGATGTCCGTCATTTTACCAGTTTGCTCGTTACAAAAACATGATAATGAAGCAGATGTAAAAACTAAAACCGAGGCTGGAAATGATTCTGAAGCAGTTAATCTCTTAATAAGGTGAGTTGTACTTTACCTGCCATGAACTAATATTTTCAGGCTAATACGGGTCATGTTGTGTAGTTACTGTTACCTGACCAGATCTGTGGCGTAGGGCGCAATTCCTAATCTGGCATACCGCGTTCGACACACAACTGCAGCCGATTTGGCAGCAGACCGCCTTGCGTTGGTTTCATTTAATGGTATGAGTGCCGACCGTTCAGAAATCAATGGAAAACTACTGAATGTAAACTTGCCAAGCAATCACAAGCAGCCAAAAATTCTGGGGTTGACTGCAATGTCCAGTAAAGGATATGCAACTAACTTAACTGTTGCGTGGAGTTATTTTAGTGTCTCTTTGTAGGCGGTTACTCTTCTTTCTGCTGGAGCCCGGGCCAGAATGTCAGGTAATTATATCTATTACTTTAACCCCTGCTGGCCCATCCAGTGGCTGCATTAACTGTTAAAGATATAGTAACGAGAGAAACAACATATTCAACAGATTAACTGCCATTGGATGATTAATCGTCTTCAGCGACTTCCCGTATCTGCCGTCGGCTTATATATCGCCCAAATCTTGTCACTGTTGTATAATACAACATATCTGCTACCATATTAAACACTTTTAGGTCATAACTGTGACACACCCCTTCTTCCAATTTTCCGCCATCCATTTTTGTTTGGCCCAAACCTACTTTTTATTTGGCATAAAATGCTTGAAATAGAAGTCACGCGTAAGTCTGCTAAGAGAGGACGTAGCTGAGATGTTTACAACAGTATGTCAATGGAACAATTAGTATCTGCACACTGCGATATTTGCTGCTGCGGACCTAGCATCTGTTGTTTGTCCGGAGTGTTATGATGTTCTTTCTTGAATCAATATAAACACTAACTCTTGAAAGACGGGAAGACATTCCATGGGACCATCATTTACAATATTTGTAACTAGTGACTAATGTGTATGGCCAGTAATTTTACTTAAAATAGTTTTTCACGTTATAACTTTTTTAAATAGCCTATGTACAAAGATCAATATAATTTTGATTTATTTGTTGCTTCGGGATTTGAGATTTTTAAATATTGAGCACAACCCACTACTGGCAACGCTGATCGCACTCTGGTATGAACCTAAGGCCTATCCACGTCAATGTGGAAGCACTAGACTCGAGTTTCGCTCTCATTTGAGCTCTTCAGTAGTGCATATCCTTGACCGGACCAGGAAACAAATCCCGGATCACTGGCGTGTGAAGCGGGTGTGTAAACACTAGACCACGCGGCACACGCTGGACACGGCCAAATTATCACAACAGAATTCCACAACATCACCCATCGTAGGCTGTACCTCAAGATTTGCCCGATTGCCGCGACTGACATCCGTCAATCGATGTGGACCCGAACGATCAAGTCTTCTCACTGGCAAGGCACACCAGGCCGCCCAAGGTCCAGTGAGCAATAATCAAATTGATTTATTTGTTGCTTCGGGATTTGAGATTTTTAAATATTGAGCACAACCCACTACTGGCAACACTGATCGCACTGTGGTATGAACCTAAGGCCTATCCACGTCAATGTGGACGCACTAGTCTCGAGTTTCGATCTCATTTGAGCTCTTTAGTAGTGCATATCCTTGACCGGACCCGTAAACACGGATAGGCCTTATGTTCTTACCAGAGTGCGATCAGCGTTGCCAGTAGTAGGTTGTGCTCAATATTTAACAATATAATTTTGGTTATACTTGAAAATAGGTTATTCGACATTGTCAGTGATGAGCTCTCAGTGGTAATAAACATCACTTACCAAACAGGGAAGCAGATCACATGTTCTGTATATGTTCATTCAGAACATGATGAAATCAATCCACAAGTTATGTAAAAGTTCATTTAAAACACAGGGAAACCACTCGTTCTGTTAAAGTTCATTCAAAACATGCTGAAAATCACACGTTCTGTAAAAGTTCATTCAAAACATGGGGACAATCACACGTTCTGTTAAAGTTCATTAAACCCATGAGGAAAATCACACGTTCTGTAAAAGTTCATTCAAAAAATGGGAAAAATCACACTTTCTGCAAAAGTCATGAAAACACAGGGAAAATAACACTTTCATCCAGCTCAGTTATTGCTGTCACTTAAACTCCTGCTGTTCCAATAGTCTGGGTTTGCTTTATTAACAGATCATTTTCATTACACACGGGTAGTTCCATAAGTAGAAAATTCTCCCCCTCCCCGTAACATTACTCAAGGAAAATCTCAGCACAGTGCACGAAAACTGTAACACTGGTGAAGCTCAAAATTCAATCCATATGTTCATTTTTTTTTCTGTAATGCTGGTGAAAACTTTCCCATTACTATTTTTAATCAGTCCACTTGAATGGTTATATTGTCCTGCTTTTTTTACTTGTGCTGCTGTGAAGGTTTCTTGGGTTTGCTTTCGCTGCTGCTACTTTTCCCATTCCATCTAAGCCATCCAAATGTTGTCTTTTATCCGCCCTTATCTGCTTCCTAACTCTTTCACTAGCTTCTTGGTCGTCTTTACCTCCAGAATAATTCATGGTACCTCTTCTAGGATAGGTCAATCAAGAAGCACAGGCGACTTATTTTAACCTCTTCTTCTTTAGATAAATTGTTGAAGGCTCCAACAAGAATGTGTCAAATGAATTTTTCATCGTTATCTCGCTTTGAACTCAAGCGTAGTCCTTACATATACTATTACTTCTTGTCAACTGGATTGATTATTGCGTGTGGATTAGCTTTCCCTATTACTAGAGTCCATCGCCATCAGGCGAACCCACTCCGACACTTGAGGTACTTGTAATTTACGCCCTAAAGTCAAGGACGGGAATTGAACTTAAAAAAAAGAAAAGAGTCGCTTAAAAGTCGACAGGGTCGACTTCATTGCACCGGGTTTTTATCCCATATGGCTCCGTCTCTTTCCGCAGGGCGGAAAGCGTTGCACAAAGCACGAACTCCGTAGCTCCAGCGCCATTGACCGACGTAGGGGTTGAACCCGCTGCTTTGGCATCATCGCACCTGAAAGTTAAGAACGAGCGCTCTTATCCATGCTGACCTCTCAAATGAACTTAAAACTCCTTGCACTAAAAATAAATTACTAGGAATTGTATATTTTGAAAAACAAAAGACAGCAACAGTGTTGAATATCAAAAACATAATAATAAGTAAAGGTAAAGGATACTTTCACACGTCTGAAAGCGCATTGGCTATCCGGTGCTGGGCCCACATTTTTAAAGACCAATCATCTCTCGGCGGGTAATGTAGACAGTATCAGGTTGACCGCCTTTGTTTCACTAGACGTTTTCTGGTACCTGGTTCAGTCTGGGTTAGCCGGGGATTCCAGATTAGTTTTACACATTCGATTCCGTCCCTATACAGATCGAACCTATGACCACCGGCCCGGCAGGCTAACATTTAGACAGTATGCTACCTCGGCTCCCAGACAGCCTGGAGACAGTACGCTACCTTGGCTCCCAGACAGCATGGAGACAGTATGCTAACTTGGCTCCCAGACAGCCTGGAGACAGTACGCTACCTTGGCTCCAAGACAACATGGAGACAGTACGCTACCTCGGCTCACAGACAGTACGCTACCTCGGCTCCCAGATAGTACGCTACTTCGGCTCCCAGATAGCATGCAGACAGTATGATACCTTGGTGACCAGACAGCATAGAGACATTACGCTACCTGGGCTCCAAGACAATACGCTACCCAGGCTCCCAGACAGCACGTAGACAGTACGCTACCCCGGCTCCCAGACAGCACGTAGACAGTACGGTACCTCGGCTCCCAGACAGCATGTAGACAGTACGCGACCTGGGCTCCCAGACAGCATGTAGACAGTTCGCTATCTCTGAAAGATACAGTTAATGCAAATAATATGAACTCTAAAAGATGTAATTAATGCAAATAACGTGAACTCTAAAAGGTATAATTAATGCAAATAATGTGACCTTTAAAAGGTATAATTAATGCAAATAATGTAAACTCTAAAAGATATAATTAATGCAAATAATTTGAACTCTAAAAGATATAATTAATGCAAATAATGTAAACTCTAAAAGATACAATTAGTTGAATATATTACACATTGTAATTAGTCTCTGACAATAGAAAATATGATAAAGATAGATAGCTCTCAATTAAACAGTTGCTGTCTCCACAATAAAGGTTGGCTGCAATGGATCTCCAACATTATCTGTCTCTCGCCTTAACTGAAGATTCTGTCAGACTGCAGTTCGTCCATCCCTTGATGTTATCTTCTCACTTGTAGCGTTGTCTACCTCTTACTCGCTTGTCTTAAATCTTACTCTCCAGTATGGTTTTTATAAGAGTTGTATGTCTTTTAATGTGGCTGAAATATTTCACTTGCCTCTTTTGTTTATTTCTTTAATCAAGACTATTTTCATTGCAAGTTTTTCTAGACCTCTGTATTCGATTGTTTTTGTTTCCGTGAATTACGACTTATTCTTCTGTATATCCACATCTCAAGGGCCTCTATTCGACTCTCTAGTTGCTTGTTCATTACCTATGCTTCTGTGCCGTGTACCATATTACATGTACAAGATAGGAGAAAAAAAGAAAAATGAGATGGCAGAGAAGTAAATATCTGGATGGCTTGTCCTCATAGCATGGCCGAGACAGAAACACAGAGCGGATCTACGACTCTGGAGATCGTGTGAGATAGCGAAATTTGTCCGCCACGCTTATCGGAATGGCATATGATGATGATGGTCTAATTGTCGCCACTTGTTCCCAGTACAAGTTACTAATAAGTCAGATGTCCATTCCGTCTACACCTTCTATATCTTGAAAGAGTGTAATTAATTGTTTATGTTGTTCTTTGTCAAAAGCTTTCTTGTAGTTTATAACACACACACACACACACACACACAAACACACACACACACGCACGCACGCACGCATGCACACACACACACACACACACACACACACACACACACACACACTATATATATATATATATATATATATATATATATATATATATATATATATATATATATATACACTAGCTGACGACCCGGCCCGACGTCGCCTAGGTCCTGACGGGGAGAACTGTTGATTGTGAGGATTACAAACATGTTAGCTTGATGAGCCATATAACCAATATACTCCTCAAGGTCTTACACGAAAGAATTCAAAATAAAATAGATGAGGAAGAAGTCGAAGACCAATTTGGGTTCCACAAAAACAGCGGCACGATTGAAGCAATAATATGTTTGAAGTTGTTGATTAGAAAATATACAGAGTTCAATATATATATATATATATATATATATATATATATATATATATATATATATATATATATATATATATATATATATATATATATATGAATGAACAGAGGGAGAGTGCCCGTTTATGGACTTCATATATCGAGATACCCTTGGATTCTGTTGCACCGAGTATTGGGCAGCGTTCACCAAACCAGACACCTGACAGCGTGCCAACGGTTTCAAGTAGAGGAGTGCAATTGGGAGGGTACAAGCCTAGTGCGAGGAAATGAAACCTAAGGACTAAATGTTATGGCAGGGCAGACCAGTCCCTAAGCCTTGGTCGGCAACTGGTCTAGGATGGAAGCTCCGACAGGCGGACAGCTAGAGTATTGCTTTGCTGATCCGGCAGCTTCTGCAGCTGGCCTTGTTCCAGGCGTATTAGTGTTACTACCTTTCTTCTATAGTAGACTAGGCATGCCAAGAGAGGGATCATACTGCATGGGCAACACATCATCATCACCCTCCTCCTCCTCCTCATCATCATCATCATCATCATCATCATCATCATCATCAAGTGCCCTGCCAGCTGGCGTAGGCGTTCATGTCTCTCCACTAATTTCGGTCCTTGGTGTTCTGCATCAACTCTGCTGATGATATTCCTCTATGCCACCGTCTCAGTCCATCCAGCATCATATTGGTATTATCAACTCTAGTACCAGGAAATGCAACACAAAGTCTAAATGAATTAAGCAAAATATAACGAAACCAAAAATTATTATTTGTGGGAATCAATATTGCAAAGTAAACTAGCTAATAATTTAAGTCACTTATTGAAACGTTGTATATGAACTTATATAAATTGCTGGAATGAAGATGGGTCGCACAGTACGACTATAAAAATTATCTTAAAGACATGATTATATAATCTTCACAATTTGAGATATCAAACGTTTTGCAACAGAAACATCCAGTGAAACAACAGTGTGCGTTTTATCTCGCTATTATAAGTCAGAAGAGTTGAACAGGATGTTACTGGTATAAATACAATACATTAAATTACAGGACAACACAATACAATACACTACAACACAATACAATACAACACAATACAACACAATACAATACAGTACAACACAATACAATACAATACAATACAACACAAGATAACACAACACAACACAACACAATACAATACAATACAGTAAAACAAGGTACAATACAACACAACACAACACAATACAATACAATACAGTAAAACACGGTACAATACAACACAACACAACACAACACAATGCAATACAATACAATACAATACAATACAATACAATACAATACAATACAATATAATACAGTAAAATACGGTACAATACAATACAATACAATACAATACAATACAACACAACACAATACAACACAACACAACACAACACAACACAAAACAATACAGTACAACACAACACATCACAATACAATACAATACAATACAATACTATTAAGTTTTATTTAACTGTTAATTTCTCCACAGTTACGAAAGTGACTCCAGCGATATCATCTTTAACCGCTCCTTGCAAGCTCCAGCAATCAGAGCAAGTCCTGGACAGGCAGATGTAATGCTCGCAGTCGTTTCAAGAATATTTTATGTACACTTTATCATTGTCTGTTTCCCACTTTCATCTTTGTCCGTTTCCCACTTTCATCCTTGTCTGTTTCCCACTTTCATCTTTGTCTGTTTCCCACTTTGAGCCTTGTCTGTTTCCCACTTTCATCATTGTGTTTCCTACTTTCATCCTTGTCTATTTCACACTTTCATCGACGTTTGGTGCAGGAGAGCCTGGCGTATGATACCACAACATCTAGCTTAAGAATGGAGATGGAGGCGGTCAGTGCAGCTTTCCGCTGGATGGAGAACACGATACATACATACATCGTGATTGTAACTGACTCAGAAAGCATGATGAGGAGGGTGAGGACAGGCAGGCTTCGTACAGAGTGGCTTGCTTCGCTTCGGAGGTCACGGGTGGCAAGCATCACCTGGATCTTGTCTCCGGGGCATGTCAGTGTGCTGGAGAATGAACAGGCGGACAGATTGGCTGGCTCGGCAAAACGGTGGAGTATTGATGCATGACAAAGCAGACGTGGTTGTAGCCTTGTGGGAGCACGCGTACACCTCGGAGGAGCAAATGGATCACCTAGTCTGGCAGAATGAGGCAGCGAGGAGTGACGAGGTAGTATGGCCGACGCTCAGCGCTCAGAGGAAAGGCGAGACGGACATATAATCAGATTTCTACTTCGAACCATTCAGTCCATAAGTGTTCGGATCCCATCCTCAGTAACTCCCGCAGCGTGTAGCAGCTAACAACATCAGTTCTGTGTTGGTTTATTCATCTTCTCTGGCTTTCCACTCTTTTTGTTTGGCCACACCTCTTTTAACTTGCTGTTGTCGCAGTCTGACCATGGATGTAGATACACAGTCATGACTTGGTTCTCGCATACGACTTGCGTCACGTAGAGCATTCAGAATGTCAGCCTGGTCCATGGCTCATCCGCCTTCCACAGTAGCTTTACCTGCAAGCTTAACAGTCTCCTCATTTCCTCGTACACCCGCATGCTCTGGCACGAAAATGAAACTAATCTTTGCCATCCGAGACCGCTCTAGAGACGGCAGACACTCTCTTCGGATCCACCCCATCTCTGGAACTATTGGTTTTGGAACTCTTCGCTGGCTGCGGAAGATGGGGACGGAGCGCTTATGGAAATGCCCCGAATGATGTGATGTCGGTTCCTAAATCAATCAATCAATCAAATCATTGTCTGTTTCCTATTTTCATCCTTGTCTATTTCTTACTTTCATCCTTGTCTGTGTCTCACTTCCATCATTGTCTGTTTCACACTTCCATCCGTGTCTGTTTCCAACTTTCATCCTTGTCTGTTTCCCACTTTCATTCTTGTCTGTGTCTCACTTTCATCCTTGTCTGTTTCCCACTTCTATCCCTGTCTTTTTCCCATGTTCATCCTTGTCAGTTTCCCTCTTCCATCCTTGTCTGGTTCCCATTTTCATCCTTGTCTGTTTCCCACTGTCATCCTAGTCTGTTTCCAACTTTGATCCTTGTCTGATTCCCTTTTCCATCCTTGTCTGTATCCCACTTTCATCATTGTCTGTCTCCCACTTTCATCCTTCTCTGTTTACCACTTTCATCCTTGTCTATTTCCAATTTTTATCATTGTCTGTTTTCCACATTTATCCGTGACTGTTTCTCACAATGCTCCTTTACTTTGACGTACTTAACAGACTGGCTAAGGTGTACACCATTCGCCTCTAAACCGGGTTCTTACAAAATTTGATTTCATCAGAAAACAGCAAGTGAAATTTCCTCCGAAGTCGAAGAGTGTCTGCCTGTACGGCGAGGAACCACCAGTCTGCACACCAATAAGCCAGACATGGGACAACGGATACTCACGCAAACCTAAGGTCCTGTATGACATCACACTGATGTTGGACAACAGGATGCCTTCAAAGACATACAGGACTTTGCGTTGGAGCTCAAGCCAACGAACGCAAGCAAGCAAGCAAGTGAAATTGATCGGTTATACAACTAGATTACCAACTAACAGTATACCCAACAAGCAATGATGTAGAGAACAAACGGAACCAGAAGAAGAGACCGACCATGTAAACGATGGACAGAGGGAGTAACATAATCCAAGGGTATCTCGATATATGAAGCCCATGAACGGGCACTCTCCCACTGTTTATTCTTCACTTCGACACCGTAAGGTACAAGAGGAACAAATTGAGATTAGATGAGATGATGAGATGAAATCTATGGATGCTATATTCTACGTTAATGTGGAAGGGTAGATTAGATGTCGAAGTCTTCCCAGATAAGGGCTACAATTGAAGTACCCGTGTGCACCTTGCGTGCGTTAAAAATACCTCTGAAGTTGGAGGTCGAAAAGTCAAGGCCATAAAGGCTGCTTCCCAAGCTACATGAGAAAACCTACCCACAACATTATATTTGCACATGTGTGTTTGTTAAATAATCTCTTTATAGTTAGTTAGTCGACAGATCATCCTCATTGCACATCGAACCATTCAGTCCATAAGTGTTCGGATCCCATCCTCAGTAACTCCCGCAGCGTGTAGCAGCTAACAACATCAGTTCTGTGTTGGTTTATTCATCTTCTTTGGCTTTCCACTCTTTTTGTTTGGCCACACCTCTTTTAACTTGCTGTTGTCGCAGTCTGACCATGGATGTAGATTCACAGTCATGACTTGGTTCTCGCATACGACTTGCTTCTCGTAGAGCATTCAGAATGTCAGCCTGGTCCATGGCTCATCCGCCTTCCACAGTAGCTTTACATGCAAGCTTAACAGCCTCATCATTTCCTCGTACACCCGCATGCTCTGTCACGAAACTAATCTTTGCCATCCGAGACCGCTCTAGAGACGGCAGACACTCTCTTCGGATCTACCCCATCTCTGTCTTCTTGAGCATACTCATTGAGTCACTAAGAAAGCATGCCCTAGTGAATGTCTGTGTCTCGAACCATGTTATTGTTTTACTTACTGCCATGACTTCCATAGTCTAGCAACTTGTGGTCAAAGCAAAAGCACCAAAATCTTCCTTCACAGTTCTCCCTCCGGCCTGTGCCGTAAACGCCCAGGAACTTCTCACTCGTCGAACGACCGACCGACCCATCTGTGTAAATGAGAGCATCACTCTTCAAAGAATTCTCGAAAATCAAAGCCTGTACTTCCGCCTCCACAGCAACCGGCTTTTCTTGACTGCATTTTCTGTCTAGTTGGATGAAAGCTGAAAAGGACGTACAGAAATATGTTGGCATTCGTACCATTCTAAGTCCTCGAATGAACACGCCTGTTGAAGAATGTCTTCGGCTTAACCCATCCACGACTGTCCTCTTATAAACCTGCTGCCCTTTTCCTTCGTAATGTCACTGTGCAGTAGATATTGTGTGTTGACGTTGACTCTGAGGTAGGTACGTGCTTTGTAAATTTGTATTGTGGCCTCAATGGTTGGAAAATCAAGAAGATAGCGCAACGCCCTGCATGCTGTATCTCTTGCACATCCAAGAATAATACGCATAGCTTCGTTCTGTATCCTTCCATCCTTTCCATCTGCTGATAATCAGGATCGCCATCGCATACTCCAAAACAGAAAGGATCAGACTCTCGTAAAAAATACATAGATGGCGCTGCTCTCAGTTTGCCGCCGAAATAACCCGCATCGCAGCCAAACCTCGCTGGGCCTTTGTTATTACCCGGTCTATGCGCTCATGATAAGCAAGGCTTCGATCAAAACGTATCCCCAGGTAGTTCATTGCCTGCGTTCTTACCACCGTCTCTGAACTCAGATTTACAGTTGGCGTTAGGGTGTTGACAATATGGTTATTCAAAGATAACCATGTCACTGCTGCCTTCTTATATAATGTACTAATACTTCTCTGCTACTATTTCTGCTGGTTTCATTACGTGCTCTTCTTATGCTAGTCATCCTCTTCCCTCCCCACGTCACCGTTATTACAATCCCATTAAACCGTCGCCTATTATTATCAATAGTTATCATCATGTTCTCAATTTCAGAACGAGGGGACACTAACACTGCATAGATCAATTACATCACAAGTTACTTCCCTTGGTGTAGCAGATACATCAGACTCGGAAAGTACTAACATCACATCGGAGCAAGAGCTAAGAGTAGGTGTACGTCAAGTGAGATAATTCTGTTGTTGTATCAGTCAAACGTCCAGATTATCCAGTGGTAGTCAGTGGTAGAGAATATTTACAAACATTAATGATACTCTTCCTTTTTGACTAAGCTCAAAGTGTTCGATTATAGGCCTTTTGTTATCCCACACCAGAATTAATTCCAATTCCAATTCCAATTTTCAAAGCAAAAATGTCCAAATTCAGCCTCGTTCAACCTGCCTCTTCAGCTGTGGTTATTGTTGAGGTCCGTGGTTTTTGTGGGTTCATTCACCATAATTCTTGTCTTGTGCGCTCTTACGAGTGAGCCCTATCTCGGACTGGTTATGTTGACTTGTGTCTATGACGTCAGCTTGGGGGTTTGTGGCGGCTGTTCTTTATGCCCGTCTCAAGTTGGTTTCTTTTGTTAGTGGCAGTTTCTGGCTCTTCTGGTTGCAGTCCTTATAAGGACTTTTTATTTGGTCTTTTTGCCTCCTTTTTTGTGTATTTCCCGTAGAAGCTTGTCGATGTTTTCATTTTCTTCCTTGTACCTTTGTTCTCTTTCGAGTTTTAGATTTTTCCTCCAGAATTAAACCCAGTACCTAACTTAAATATGTAACTCTGCCCGGGAAGACTAACCTCGTTGGAAAATGCCAGGTAGAAGTCGAATGTGTCTACCGAAAGATGTAAGTGGTACAGTTTTGCTGTAGACAGCAGCATCGAGACAAGACTTCTTGTGTAAAGTGAAACAGTCTAAGGAAATATTCTTCTCAACGTATTTCAGTGGACGAAAATGCAATTTATTAAAGGGAGACAATCAGCTACAGATGTATTATCTCAATGTTACAAGAGAAATAAGTCACACCAGAGCACTAGAAACGTTTGCCTGTGGGATCTGCCAAACATCACTTAATGTTTTAAATGGACACCTATTATTTCTATTTACATCAGTTTATGAATGCTATCCCTTCTCGGCCTTGTGGCTAAGATGAAAGTGTAGTATCTGGACTTATTATACCAGGGCCACCAGCCGAAGCAGTCATCTGAATGACACACAGGGACGTTGGGATTTGAGGGAACAGCGACACATTTAAAAAAAAAAAAATCTCTAAAACTAGATTTCTTCCAATTTAAACAATTAATAATACCACTCAATGACCATACATAAAAGTGACAACATGTGTCCCATCTTACCTATTAGGTGAAACAGGTAGGTGTGTGTCTTCTCTGAGAGATGGCTAGAGAGAGGGAGAGAGAGTGTGTGAAATGGGGGAGAGGGGGAGAGAGAAAGAGAGAGGGAGAGAGAGAGGGGGAGACAGATCGAGATAGAGAGGACAGCAGAGGAAGGGACAGAGAGAGAAAGGTGGACAAAGAGGGGAGAGGGAGAAAGGAGAGAGAGAGAGAAAGAGAGAGAGAGAGAAAGAGAGAGAGGGAGAGAGAGAGAGAGAGAGAGAGAGAGAGAGAGAGAGAGAGAGAGAGAGAGAGAGAGAGAGCAAAAGGCCGTTAAATAATAAACAGTCCTGAATATTAGGGATGTTTTTATTTATTAAAGGGCTCGCGGTTCTCAGCGGGGTCAGAACCGCTCATGAAAGTCCCACGTCGTATCATTAGGAGGACCGTCTCTGTATGTGGCCATAGCAAGGGCAAGCGCAGATCCTACACTTCAATCTAAGATAAGAGGCGGTAATTATTTTGTAATGGTTGGCGGTTCACCAAGAGAATTGAGCGGCACCCTGACGCTCCCGTATCCCCCTAATTTTATTCTAGGCCCTTTCGTCCCACCATGAGCCTTTTGCCCACTGTAGTCCACCAAGGCCCAATGCCAGTGTTAGTGAAGGATGGGTGGCCCTTTACAAAAATAACCTATCATGAAATTCAACTGACATTGAAAGCACACATCATTTAATGAAATATCGAGGAAAAATTGCAAGATGTGTTAATAAATTCTCATGGCTGTAAAATAAAGCCATACATTTTACAGAAACTTTGAAGAAGACTTAAAATTATTATTCTGTAATAGATGACGTAAATAGCTGTAAATAATTTTTATAAAAATCTTATAAAACATTATTACAAATACTAGGTATTTGAATCATATAATATATTTATGCTGCATTTAGTAATGTCCCTTTAAAAATAACTGTCAAAGCAACTTTGCTGCAGCGTTCCCGTTAAGCTTACGAAAGACATGACAAGGATGGTTGAAGATCTACAAACTGATGGAAGAGACCTTAGACTTGTAAAAAACATATGTTGGAAACAACAAGCTGCCATAAGAATTGATAATGAAGTAGGTCAATATCAGCCTATTATGAAAGGTGTGAGACAGGGATGTGTAATGTCTCCAGATCTGTTTTCCCTGTACAGTGAAAATATTTTCAGAAATACACTGGTACTTCGGGTTACAAACGTAATTCGTTCGAGAACTCGGTTCGTAACCCGAAACGTTCGTAACCCGAAACACTGAAATCAATGAAATAGAGGCAATCCGTTTCAAGATGAAAGAATCATTCTTTTTTATTAACATCCGGTCGTTTTCCTGACAAACCGCAAAGAATACGTGTACTTCAAGCATTAAATAGAAAGAAAACAACCAGATAAATAATATGCCCCCCCCCCCCCCATTAAAAAAAAAGATTTAGTCTTTCTTTCTTACCAAGAAAACGATCATGGAAAAATTGTCACTTAAAAAAAAAATATTTCCTTCTTTACCTCCACTGTTATACGTTTCTGTTTCTTAGCAGCACCACTACTGTTTTTCTAACTCATAATTAATGGCGTTAACAAGTAAAATAATGAAAGAGATAAACCTAACACAGTGTCACTGCTAAGAAATCTTTTACCGCTGTGTAGTAAGGCCAAAGAAAACTAGGCTACTAGGCTAGCACTAAGCGATGTTAGTAGTGCGTGACCTTCGTTTGTACTGTATGCGATCGTTTGTCTCCAACGATAAACCTTGCTCTCTCTCTCTCGCCTTCGTTCGTAACCTGAGGCACTGTTCGTTACCCGAGACAAAAACATGTTCGAAGTTGTTGTTCGTAACCCGAATTGTTCGTGACCTGAGGCGTTCGTAACACGAGGTACCACTGGATTGAAGATATGGAAGGCATCAACATTGGGAGACGAAGCATCAATAACATTAGATATGCAGATCATACAGTCTTGATTGCAGACAATGAACAGGACCTGCAACATTTAGTAGATGCGGTTGTTGCACACAGTGAACAACTAGGGCTAGAATTGAATTGTAAGAAGACACATGGTCACCACTAGGACGAAGAAAATACCACAATGTAATATACAAGTAAATCGGCATATTCTTAAACAAGTGAATCGGTACAGTTATCTCGGAACAGTCATAACATCAGATGGGAGATGCCTTGAAGAGATTAGAACAAGAATTGCCATTGCGAAAGTAGCCTTTTGCAAGATGAAAAACGTACTGACCAATAAAAAGATATCAATTGAAACGAGAAAAATAGTGTTGAAGTGCTACATAGAACCTGTACTTTTGTATGGATGGGACGCGTGGACAATGAGCAGACAAGCTGAAAGCATCTGATGGCTGTGGACATGTGGTTTCTGAGGAAAATGCAAAGATTACCATGGACAGACAGAAAAATTCAATGAACAAGTCCTTCAAGAAACAAATTAAGACAGTAATCTGATTAGAGACATTACACGTAGACAGTCAAAAATTTGTGGGCATGTTATGAGAAGAAATGAATTGGAGAACTTGGTGACAACTGGCTAGATCGAAGGGGAAGACCGAGAAGTAAATACCCGGATGGCTTGGCCACGTAGCATGGTCGAGACAGAAACACGGAGCTGATCCACGACTCCGGTGATCGAGTAAGATGGCGAAACATTATCGCCCACGAGTATCGGAATGGCACATGATGGATGGATGGGTTGTGTTATGTCCCTATCCACTATTTTAATTACATGTGTTCCGTTTATTGTATTTTATGTATTTTTTTTAAAAAAATAACGTTTCTTTATTAGAGAATTTTTTTATTGAAAAAAAAAAAAAAAAAAAATAAGGATTCGCTGTTTCCCCAAGAACCAGAGCCACCCCATCGGGTCCCCACGTCAGTACGTGTCACTCGGATGACTGCCTCTATTGGTGGCCCTGGCAAGATCAAGTGCAGATACTACACTTTGATCTTAGCCAAAAGACCGAGAAAGGATAGTATTCATAAATTGATGTAAACAAATATTATAAGGTGTCCCATTAAAACATTAAGTGATTTTCGTCAGAACCTACAAGCAAACTTTTCTGGTGCTCTAGTGCCAGTTATTTCTCATTTAACAATGAGACTGACATCCCTGTATTAGATTGTCTACCTTTAAGTTTACAACATTTCCGTTTTCTGAAATTCACTGACAAGAATGTTTTGCTAGAATGTTTCACTATTGCACAAGAAGTCTTGTATATTTTTTATTTAAATAGCAAGATTTAAACATGCCATGTTTGATCACTTACATTGAGAAAAGCTGAGATAGATATATCTATATAGTCTTTTCCTTGGAATCCGCAGGTTGGGGGGGGGGTGCTGGTGAGGTTGGGGGAGGGCTGGGGTGGGGGGGGGGGGGCAGGAAGACGTAAGATCGCAAGGAGAAGAAAAGTAAAGACAGAAATAAATAGCATAAGGAGGAGATGGATGCAACTGCATGGTATAACTAAGGATAGGGCGGCTTGGGGCGAGTTGGTTTAGGACCATGTCCTAAAGGAGGACATAGAGAGGACAAAAGAAGATGAAGGCCGGATTTAAACACAATAAGAGAAGCATACGAATCCAACTCAGCGAGTAACTATTCTGTCGGTGCCATTTATAATCTAAATTTTGTTATTTCATTCCATATTATAATTCTCACTCTGTTATTCTGTATTTGTTTAACAGTGGGCAGATCATGTCGCTGTAACAGCCTCAAACGATTTCACAGAGAACCTTCTGGGACATCAGAGATTTTCATTAGCATCGCAAATAGAAACGATGAGTCAATCATCATCGGAGACGAGCGACCAGCGAGTGCGGTCTTGGATCTCTCAAAGCACGACTGATGAAGAAACTCCAAATTTTTTAACCAAGACGTTACACTTGGACACTGTTAACACATCAACAAACAACTTGACGGATGACAATTTTGTTTAAAACAAAAAATGCAACTTAGCTGCAGCGTTCTCGTTAAGCATACGGAAGAATTCTGTTTAACACTCTTTAAATTACCGGCAACTGAGTTGTTATTTTGACTCGTTCCTCTTAACTTTTGTGCAAACAGAAAGATTTCATTTTGAATTTGCGGTTGCTATGGGAATAACTGATGTTGTTCACTTCATGTGTTCTATAAGTCTGCAGTGTGTACCTGACCAAGTACAGCGAAATATGCCAGGCAATAAACCGTGCAACCTATTGGATGAGGCTTCTGTGGTTTAACCCACCAAGGGAATACATTATTTTGAAAATATACACTGTCTGTTGCGGGCAGATTTTCTAGTTTCAATTTTACACTGGAGCGGTCTCGGCTGGCAAAGATTAGTTTCATCTTCGTGCCAGGTCATGCGGGAGTCCAAGGAAATGAGCGGGCTGACAAGCTCGCAGGTGAGACTACTGTGGAGGGCGGACGCGCCATGGACCAGGCTAACATTCTGAACGCTCTACGAGAAGTAAGACTTGCGTGAACCAAGTGATGACTGTGAATCTACAACCATGGTCAGGCTGCGAGAACAGCAAATTAAAAGAGGGGTGGCTAAACAAGAACACTACGCAGGAAGCCAAAGAAGATTGATAAACCAACACAGAACTGGTGTCGTTAGCCGCTACACACTGCGGGATTTGCTGAGGAGGGGATCCGAGCACTTATGGATTGAATGGTTCGATGTGCAATAAGGATGATCTTTCGACTAACTAACTAACTAACCAAGAAGAGAGTCTCCCGTCTACTCTTCGTCACTTCTAGCTCCCGAGGATGCTAATGTGTTCTACATGTAAGCAGTACCTTGCGTAGTGGTGGTAGCTCTGTGACGAGCACACATGTCTGCTGACCTGGTGTACATGTGTTTGAATCTCCATCGATACGGAGCATTTTTTTATATGGCCGGAGCTCAGCCTAAAACCTGATCGAGGGTTCTCTACTTGAACATACCGAGCTGAGGAAGACGACGTAGTTAGCTACATGGCTGGCGAATGGATCAGTGAAGACGTGGCAAGACAAGACTACAGAAAAGACAATGGAAGACAAGACTAGAGACAAGACATGGCAAGACAAGACTACAGAAAAGACAATGGAAGACAAGACTAGAGAAAAGACAATGGAAGACAAGACTAGAGAAAAGACAATGGAAGACAAGACTAGAGAAAAGACAATGGAAGACAAGACTACAGAAAAGACAATGGAAGACAAGACTACAGAAAAGACAATGGAAGACAAGACTACAGAAAAGACAATGGAAGACAAGACTAGAGAAAATACAATGGAAGACAAGACTACAGAAAAGACAATGGAAGACAAGACTACAGAAAAGACAATGGAAGACAAGACTACAGAAAAGACAATGGAAGACAAGACTACAGAAAAGACAATGGAAGACAAGACTACAGAAAGGACAACACAAGAGAAGAACATAGACAAGGATACGCAAGACAAGACATCTAACTGGATGTATATATTTTGCAGATTAATTTTGTTGTCATATAGCTTCAATGTTTTATACTTGTGTAATGTTTGATGGTCATTCCATAATGTTGTTATGTTTTACCATATGAATAAAGCAATTCTAAGAGTTGTGTTTTCTCATTTATGCACTACATATTCATAAGCAGTTAACGCAGCCGAAATGATAAGAGCGCTCACTGTGAAACATCCGGTGCACTGATGGCGAGGTAAGGCGTTCAATCCCTAAACTGGCATTAAGTTGCACTTCAACATTGACTTCTCTTTCACAAAGCAATGGCAAACCACTGAACGTAAAATTGTATAGACAATCAAGGAGATGTAATATTGTTACTGATTCATATATAGGTAATCTTCTTTGCTCGTCCATGTTGTTGTTGTTGTTGTTGTTGTTGTTATTATTGTTGTTGTTGTTGTTGTTGTTGGTGGTGGTGGTGGTGGTGGTGGTGATGGTGGTGGTGGTGGTGAAGTGGTTGTTGACATAATTTCGCTGCACCACCTATTTAAACCAGAGCTGCGATATATGCACATTTTGAAGTAAAGTACCTCATGTTACCCGCTAGCCTATGGGTCACCTTTGAGCAAGATGGAGTACCCGATGAGCCTACCTAGCAGAGTATCATGAAACGTCCACGATTATAGGCAATTCATGTGAAGATATGAACATGAAACCACTCAATAGATGGTACACTGAGCTGGAGTACAGTCGACAGGTGCTGGTTGGTTATAGTCTCAAGTTGGCTACACTAGGCAGAGGATTTCTTTATAGGGTGAATACCTACTATCCCCGGCCAGTATGGTCGAGGCCAAGAAGGAAAGGAATGACTGACTAACTTATTTACATATGTCTAGTAAACTGTGAATCAATAACTCACAGAATATCACATGACTTCTGACCCAGATATCATTAATACTCGCTGTTGCACTGCATCAGTTCTTATCGCTGTTATCGTCATCATTGCTGTTAATATTCGGTGTTATCGCTACAGTTGTTGTTGTCGCTATCATGGTGTTATTATCGCTACAGTCGTTGTTATCGCCACCATCGGTGTTGTTGCTACAGTCGCGAATATCGGTGTTGTTTCTACAGTTGTTGTTGTCGCAACCATCGGTCTTATCGCTACATTCGTTGTTGTTCTTACCATCGGTGTTATCCCTGTTATAGTTAACATCGGTGTTATCGTTACCATCGCTATGTTATCACGGTTATCGTTAACATTGTTGTTATCGCAGTCATTGTTTGTCCACGCTGATTACATTGTTTATATAATAATGAGCAACATCAGCTCATCACCATCATGTGCCATGCCGGCAAGCGTGGGCGGCCATGTTTTGCCATGTCACTCGATCACCAGAATCGTGGATCAGCTCAGTGTTCCCTTCTCGACCATACCACGTGGCAAAGCCATTCAGGTATTTACTTCTCTGCCGTCCCCTTGTTCTCGTACCCTCGATCTTGCCAGTTGTCACTGAGTTCTTCAAGTTATTTCTTCTCATAACGTGACCAAAATATTATGACTGTCTACGTCTAATTTCTCTAATCAGTTTACGGTTTTCATGTGTTTCTTGTAGGATTTGGTCATTGGCTTTTCTGTCTGTCTATGGTATTCTTTGCATTCTCCAGGCAGCTCAGGTCAATTGCAAACATCCGACCCGCTGAAGATTCGAACTCATGACCACAGGTAGGCGTTTAGATACTACGTTACCACGGCTTCCATGGTTAAAGCTTATTTAAAAAAAAAAAAATACGAGACAAGACTTCTTGTGTAAAGTGAAACAGTCTAAGGAAATATTCTTGTCAATGTATTTCAGTGGACGAAAATGTAATTTATTAAAGTGATACACTCGAATACAGATGTGTTATCTCAATTTTACAAGAGAAATAACTCGCACTAGAGCACTAGAAACGTTTGCCTGTGGGTCCTGACAAAAATCACTTAATGTTTTAATTGGGCACCTATAAATGCTATTTATACATCAATTTATGAATGCTATTCTTTCTCGGATGTTTGGCTCAGATCAAAGTGTAGTATCTGCACCTGATCTTGCCAGAGCCACCTGCAGAGGCAGTCATCCGAATGACACATTGGGACATGGGGACCTGATGGGGCGGCTTTGGCCCTTGGGGGAGTTTAAACAATTTACAGTATCACCCAACAAGCGTCCCATTTTACCAAAGAGACTGAAACAGGTAGGTATGTCTTCTGAGAGAGCAAGAGAGATAGATAGAGAGAGAAAGAAAGAAAGAGAGAGAGAGAGAGAGAGAGAGAGAGAAAGAGAGAGAGAGAAAGAGATAGAGAGATAGAGAGAGAGAAAGAGATAGAGAGATAGAGAGAGAGAAAGAGATAGAGAGAGAGAAAGAGATAGAGAGAGAGATAGAGAGAGAGAAAGAGATAGAGAGATAGAGAGAGAGAAAGAGATAGATAGATAGAGAGAGAGAGAGAGAGAGATAGATAGATAGATAGAGAGAGAGAAAGAGATAGATAGAGAGATAGAGAGAGAGAAAGAGATAGATAGATAGATAGATAGAGAGAGAGAGAGAGAGAGAGAGAGAGAGAGAGAGAGAGAGAGAGAGAGAGAGAGAGAGAGAGAGAGAGAGAGAGATCAAAATGCCGCAAAACAATCAAAACTGCTGAAAATCAAGAATCTTTTGTTACAGGCGTCGTAGTTCTGAAAAGGGTCGGAGGCACCCATTAAGGTCCCATGTCATTAGGATGACAGCCTCTGCATGCGGCCCTTGCAAGGTCAAGCGCAGACTCTACACTTCTACTTTAGCCAAGGGGACCGAAAGGTGATATTGGGTGTGTTAAGCCTTTGACAGGCCTGACAAAAATTTCAATAAATGAAAGACATGATGCCAGAGAAAGAACAAAACATTCAATGTAACATGGAGGTAGATTATAAAAATGCATTATTAAATTCTTCTCTTTATAAAACATAGCCATGATTTTTACAAAATTTGAAAATTCGACGAAAAGTTTAGTATTTTATCAATTATGGTCTATATACCTCTAGTTAATTTTATAAAACATTTTATAAAAGATTATTACAAATATTAAGTTATTTAAATCATATAAGATAATTTTGATGCTTTCAGTAACGTCCCTTGAAACAATAAATGTTAGAATGTTATGTCCCTTATCCACATTTTAATTACATATGTTCCTATTGAGGTGGGTATTTTTAAAAAAATTAAAAATAGCTTTTCCTTAATCGAGAATTTTTTTTTTTTTTTTAAATAAGGGCTCTCTGCACCTTCAAGTAGCAGAACCTCCCCATCAGGTCCTCAAGTCCCTATGTGTCATTCGGATGACTGCCTCTACTAGTTGCCCTGGCAAGATCAAGTACAGATACTTCACTGTCTTCTCTTCTGCGTTCATCCGTAGTTATTTTTTTTCTCCAGACTCACACTCTGACGTTATTGTGTTGTGCCTGTTTACAGCAGAACTATTTTACTTGCGCCTTTTGGCCGACACATCAGACTTTTGCGGACATATGTTGACCGGGTTAATCTTCCCGGGTGTTTCGAAGGACATTCCACTTTCACTCTGACGATATTGCATTGTGCCAGTTTACAGCAGAGCTACTTTACTTGCGCCTTTAGGCCGACACATCCGACTTATGTGGGCATTTGTTGAACGGATTAACCTTCCCGGGTGTTTCAAGGGACATTCCACTCTTAAACTGTGACGGACATTTGACTCTCACTGTTGTGGTGTCATCTACATCCCAGCTGGTCAAATTAGAACGGCCGAAGACATCCCGGTCAACCCTCAAGGGAAGGCAAGGCTAGACAATGGGCCCACCATCCCAGAAGGCTTCCATAATTACAGAGCCGACACATAGCGCACTGGTACTGGGCTCACCCAAGGAATCGTCACGTCCTGCACATGGTTGATTAGCCTCAATTCCGTATATTGAGCCCTCCGTTCACCACAGGCTGCTCCTCCGAAAACCAGGAGGGACCAATATGCAGACTGCCATACTGTGATTCACATTAATGTAATAACTGTAACGATCCAACAGTATGTATAATTCTTCGGCTCAATGAAATCTAACAACTAAGAGCAAAACTGGAGCCTCAACTGTTAAGTGAATGACGAAGCAGACTCCTGGCTTTCAATTATAAATATCGCTGTTTAATTGTCACAGCTTACACAGTTTGTTTCAACAAATACTATAATTCCTAACTTAAAGGGCCTGTGGCACCAGGCTGACATTAAGTATGTTTGACATGAATATGTATTACTAGAACACAAATCTTGTTTTCTAAATATCAGCCATTTGTTCTATTCGTCCGCAGACGTTCCTCTGTCCATCCACCAAGTGTTCGTCTCACTGCTCTATAAATTATGTCTAATTTCTCTGCCCGCAGGTTCTTCAGTCTGTGGCGATATTCTGTAACATTTTGGCAATCTATTCTTTCGTCTGTTATTATCCTTCCAGCCACTGATCGTATGCCAATCCAATCCTTTGCATCGCCAATTTCTCCAGCATCCAAATTGCACTGCATTCTCGTTCCAACGTCCCCGCAAGTCTGCCGTTGCTATTGTCATCCGCGTGACGTTTTCGTTGTTGTCAACTCGTCTCTTAGATTTTGTGGCATTTTAGGCGTACAGGATTTTCTACATAATTTCTATGACGTCATTTCGTTTGCACTCGCTATATATATGAAGCTTTCGCTTCAGACTTCCACGTAATGGATTTGATAGCCAAGCAATATTCCATTTCGTGCCAATGGGACGCTTTTCCATCTTTGATAACGCTTACTCAGTGAGCTTTAGATACTGACTGGAACGCTTTTTTTCATCATTAATGCCAACACAGTAGTGGTACTTGCCGTCTTTACAGACGTATGGCACAAATAGCTGCTGGCTCAGCATCTCACCTCCATGCAGCAGAGGATGAGTAACGGCCAGGCCCTCACAACTGGGGGATATTGACTTAGAAGCGTTCAGCCATATCCCTCAGCTTAGAGCCGTAGAAAATATGTCTGGACCAAGCATGTAGTGGCACCTTGCAAATTATTCGGACTTTATACGCAATGGATTTAGTATCCAAGGTATATTCCATTTTGATTCAGTTTCGCTTCAACCCCACTGAGGTTGCTAGTCGGCATCGGTTATGGTCCGAACTACGACGGTATTTGATCGTCCATACGACTCTGACTTTCGTTCTTGTTTAATGAAAACTAATTTTTTTTCTCAAATGCTTTCGATTTTTGCGGCGATCCAAGAATTTCACCTCTAATGCCGCAATACGAATACCCCCGTTTGTCACTGCTAATCATTACCTCCAGTTCCGAAAACCAACAAAATAGAACCGAGGTCCTATTCCATTATTACATGCACCATTATTCAGGCAGCCGAAGCCTGCTTTGAACACTCCAGATCCAACTACCAGCTTTTTGATTGCAACAACTTTAATATACACTATTGGAGCTGGAATTACCGCGGCTGCTGGAACCAGATTTTCCCTCCAATAGATTCTCGTTAAAGGGTCTGAAGTGTACTCATTCCAATTACGGGGTCTCGATAGAGTCCCGTATTGTTATTTTTCGTCACCGTGCCGGGAGTGAGTAAGTTGCGCGCCTGCTGCCTTCCTTGGATATGGTAGCCGTTTCTCATGCTCCCTCTCAGGAATCGAAGCCTGATTCCCCGTTACCCGTTACAAACACGGTAAGCATGTCATGTACCATCGACATCTGATAGGTCAGACATTTGAAAGATGCGTCGCGGGCATGTGTTGTTTGACCATCAAGAATGATGATGATCATTCATTTCAACCAGTGGGGTTGAAAGTATGGAGCTGTGAGTTCTAAGATGGCTGATAAGACCTATTTTGGCTCGAAATGTTCTTTGACAATGTGGCCAAAGAATGCTTGACGTTCCAGGAGGAGAATCTCCTGCAGTGGTTTTTCTGTCCAGCCTCTTCTTCACAGCTCTTGCAGTCCTGGTTGCTTCACAAGTGTCCGCACCCTTGCGTAATGATGTACGCCACGAATTTCGGTCTTTGACAGCAGTCTCCCAGGTGTCAAGATCAATTCTAAAAGCTTTCAGCGAGAGTGTCTTTAAAGCGTTTCCTCTGGCCGCGTTGTGAGCGTTTACCACAACGCAGCTCGCCGTAAAAAATTCGTTTAGGGAGCCTGTGATCTGGCATGCGAGTTAAGTGACCAGCCCAGCGAATCTGATTCTTCATTAGTAGAGTGTGGATACTGGGCATGGACGCTCTTTCTAGAACTTCAGTGTCTGGGATCTTGTCTTGCCATTTAATCTTCAATAGCTTAAAGACAAGACTAGAGAGAAGGCAATGGAAGACAAGACTATAGAAAAAACAATATAAGACAAGAGTAGGGAAAAGACAATGCAAGACAAGAATAGAGAAAAGACAATGCAAGACAAGACTCGCGAAAACTAGAGAAAAGACAAGAGTAAAGAAAAGACAATGCAAGACAAAAGCATCGAAAACAAAACTAGAGAAACAACAAGGAAGACTTGCCTATATAAAACAAGACGTAAAAAAAAATAGACGATAAGACTAGAGAAAAGACAACACATGTCAAAACTAGAGAAAAGACAATGCAAGACAAGACTAGAGAAAAGACAATGAAAACAAGACTAGAGAAAACAAAAACAAAAACAATGCAAGACAAGACTCGCGAAAACTAAGACTAGAGAACCGACAGCGTAAGAGAAGAATATAGACAAGGATACGCAAGACAAGACATCTCATTTGATGTATAGGTTTTGCAGATTAATGTTGTTGTCATGCAGCTACGATGTTTATAATTGTGTGTTGTTTGATGGACATTGCACAATGGTGTTATGTTTTACCATACGAATAGAGCCATTCTAAGAGTTGTATGTTCTCATTAATGCACTACTTATTCATAAGCAGTCGGTGCGCTCACTCTTAAACTTCCGTTGCACTGATGGCGATGTAAGGCGTTCAATTCCCAAACTGGCATTAAGTTGGACTTCAATGTTGACTTTTCTTTCACAAACCAATGGCAAACTACTGAACGTAAAATTTTATAGAAAATCAGTCGGGGGTTGATGGCAACGTCCTGTAAAGGAGATGTAACATTGTTACTGATTCATGTTTAGGTCGTCTTCTAGGTTTGTTTATGTTGTTGTTGTTGTTGTTGTTGTTGACATAATTATGTTGCACCTGTTTAAATCAGGGCTGCGATATCTGCACATTTTGATGGTAGGTACACCCTTTCCCCCGCTAGCCTATGGGTCACCTTTGAGCAAGGTGGAGAACCCCATAAGCCTACCTAGCAGGGCAGCGTGAAACGCCCACGCTTATAGGCAATTCATGTGATGATGATGAACATGAAACCACTTAATAGGTGGTACAATGAGCTGGAGTTCAACCGACAGATAGTTGTTGGTTATAGTCTCAAGTTCCCTACAGTAGGCAGAGGATTTCTTTATAGGGTGAATACCTACTATCCCCGACCTGTATGGTCGAGGCCAAGAAGGAAAGCAATGACTGACTAACTTATTTACATATGTCTAGCACACCGTGAACCGATAACTCACAGAATATCACATGACCCCTGACCCAGATATCATTAATACTCGCTGTTACACTGTAGCAGTTCTTATCGCTGTTATCGTTACCATCGCTGTTATCGTTAATACTCGGTGTTGTCGCTACAGTCGTTGTTGTAGTTACCATCGTTGTTGTCGAGACTATCGGTGTTATTATTTCTCTGCCCTCCGCTTGTTCTCTTACCATCGATATTGCCTGTTGTCACAAAGTTCTCCAAGTAATTTCTTCTAATAACATTCCCAAAACATTTCGATTCGACTTTCTACGTCTAATTTCTCTAATTAGCTTTCAGTTTTCATTTGTTTCTTGTAGAACTTGGTTATTCATTTTTCTGTCTTTCCATGGTATTCTTTGCATTCACCTCAGAAACCACATTTCCAAAGCCATCAGATGGTTTTCAGCTTGTCTGCTCCATGTCCACGCTTCACATCCATACAAAAGCACAGGTTCTATGGAGAACCTCAACACTCTTTTTCTCGTTGCAAATTACATCATTTCATTGGTCAGTATGTTTTTCACCATGCAAAAGGCTGCCTTCGCCATGGCGATTCTTGTTCTAATCTCTTCAAGTCATCTCCCATCAGATGTTATGACTGTTCCGAGATAATTGTACCGATTCATTTATTTAATCATATTCCCATTTACTTGTATATTACATTGTGACATTTCCTTCTTCTCAGTGACGACCATAATCTGTGTCTTCTTACAATGTAATTCTAACCCAAGTTGTTCACTGCGTGAAACGATCTCATCTATTAAATGTTGCAGATCCTGCTCATTGTCAGCAGTCAATAATGTACCATCCGCGTATCTAAAATTATTGATGTTATGTCCCCCAATGATGATTCCTTCCATGCCTTCTATACTTCTGAAAATACTTTCACTGTGCAGGGAAAACAGATCTGGAGACATTACACATCCCTGTCTCAATCAATCAATCAGGTGCCGTCTCCGCAATGAAGGTTGGCTGCAATGGATCTCCAACACTGTCTGTCTCTCGCCTTGACTGTACATTCTGTCAGGCTGATGTTCGTCCATCTCTTGATGTTATCCTCCCATTTGTATCGTTGTCTACTTCTTGCCCGCTTGCCCTCAACCTTGCCTTCCCGTATGGTTGTTATAAGAGTATCATGTCTTTTTACGTGGCCAAAATATTTCACTTGTCTCCTCTTTATTTCTTTCATCAACTCTCTCTTCATTCCCAGTTTTTCTAGGACCTCTGCATCCACATCTCCAGGACTTCCATGCGACTTTCTAGCCGCTTGTTCAATGCCCAGGCTTCCGCGCCATACTGTCGCGTTGAATAATACGTAGCATTTGACAATTCTAATTTTTAATGCGTTGTGTCAACGGCTTCGGGCGGAAGAGCACAATTGGGAGTATACAAGCCTTATCCTGGTGCGAGGAAATGCAAGCCAAAGACAAAATAGTAATGGCAGGGCAGACCAGGCCCTAAGCCTTGGTTGGCAGCTGGTCTAGGATCTAAGCTCCGACAGGCGGACAGTTAGAGCATTGCTGTGCTGATCCGGCAGCTTCTGCAGCTTGTCTTGTTCCAGATGTGTAGGGTGTTAACTTTCCTCTGGAGTGAACTAGGCAGACCGAGAGAGGGATCATGCTGCATGGGCAACACATGTTTCTTATATTTTAGCCCAGGCTTTGTGCTATGGAGAGGCAATGAACTCCATCCCTGGTCTTAACCGGTCTCGGAATCAAAGCGAGAGGCAATTTGTTAAGGGTTATAAGTCCTTATCAGTTGGCGTAGACATGGGACGCCACGCGTTGCCTCTGACGGTGGGAGACACCTACAAGTGTCACTGTTCAGCTACCGCCCGCCTCAAGCTGGGCAGCCCCGGCCAATTGGGTGCTGATCCGCCACAGCCTGCTTGCTTCAATGGGTGCTTGGGGCTAGGACAACATATGAATCGCAGGCTGTAAAACCAATGCACCAGGTACTAATAAAAATAATAATAGAAACCTCAAGCTACGGCTTGCAACCTGGAACGTAAGAACCATGTGCCCAGGATTTTCCACTGACTTGACAAATATTGACGATGTGAGAAAAACGGCTGTGATTGATGATGAACTCAATCGTTTTAACATTGATATTGCTGGCCTGCAGGAGACTCGCCTCGCTGAAGAAGGGCCATTCAGGGAAAACAATTACACCTTTTTTTGGAAGGGTAGAGGGCAGGCAGAAAAAAGGCAACATGGTGTGGGCTTTGCAGTGAAGAATTCGCTACTGGGAATGATTGATATCTCAGCTGGAGTTAATGAAAGATTATTATCCCTGCGCTTGGCAACCTCTTGTGGATTTGCCACCATTATCTCGCTGCATATGCACCTACACTCGCTTCCTCTGATGATGTGAAGGATACGTTCTATGAGCAGCTAGACTCTGTGATCAAAGCAGTTACAAAATCCGACTACATTTATATGCTCGGTGATTTTAATGCTCGTGTGGGCAAGGACTCGAGTTCATGGCCAGTGTCCCTTGGAAAATACAACATCGGTCGCATGAATGATAATGGGCAAAGGCTGCTGGAGCATTGCACTAGAAATGACCTATGTATTGCATACTCCTTTTTTAAAACAAAAGAGCTGCATAAGGTCACATGGAAACATCCAAAATCCGGCCATTGGCAGCAGCTGGGCTTCATTATCACACGGAGACAACATCTGAACCATACATCATTAACTCGAAGTTAGCACAGTGCTGACTGTGATACACATAATTCTTTGGTTGTTGCAAGGGTTAGACTGAGACCAAAGAGAATCTACACAGCTAAACACAAATCTAGCCCCGGGATTAATCTTATTAACACTCACGATCCTGGAAAGTGCTTTGAATTTCAACAGCAAACTTGAAGACGCTTTCACTGATACATCAGAAAATTGTATAGTAAATGATTAATGGAGTAAACTTAAGGAAACTATTTATAAAACAGCGGTAGGGGTTTGCGGCACTGTGGATCATAAGAGGCAGGACTGGTGTGTGGCAAACAGCCAGATACTGCAGCCCTTGATTGATAAAATGAAGAAAACAAGGAAAGAACAATGCGTAACACGCTGAGTGATCTGAAGCAAGCGAGGAAGGATGTGCAAAAGGCTGAGAGGCAGTGTGCGAATGACTATTGGATCAAGTTATGTGAGTCCATTCAAATCGTAAGTGGTAAGGGAAACATCAGAAGCATGTATGAAGTGATAAAGAAGCCTGTGAGTAGTATTATATGATGCCTACACCCCCCGAAATTGTGGTGCCGCGTGGTGCGCACCACGTGGTGCTCGTGGTGCTGGCACCACGTGGTGCTGTGTGGTGTCTAGTGGTGGGAGTATGTGGTGCGGTGGTGCTGGGTGTATGTGGTGCCTGTGGAGTGTGTCTTTGGCTTGTTAAGCTCGTTGTTTTTGGCGGGTAAAATTTTTTAAAAAAGAAAAAAGTCTGATCTAATGAGCTGGAGGCTCATCATGTGTGTGCGCGTGTGTCTGTGGCCAGGGTGGAGTGAAAGGAGCCGGCGTAAATAGTAAGCGCAAAGAAGGTGGTGCCCGGTGGTGCGACGTGTATAGTGACGTCATCGGTCCCTCGTAGTTGTATGTTTGGTCTGTTAGGGTCGAATTTTTGGTGGAAAAGTATGGTCTAAGGGGTAGCGGGGGTATTAGGGATGATGTCTCCGCACCTCCTTGTCGCATCTTTACCATGTTAAGATCGCTGTTTTGGCAGGAAAAGTATGTTTTTTTAATTAAAAATTAAAAATAATTTAATTTTTTTTTTTAAATTTTTAAATTTAAAATAATATTTCAATGGAAAATAAAAGATATTGGTTAATAGTGGTTGGGCGGGGCATAAAATCTATTATCAAACGGTGTTAGCTCATTAAATGAAAATCTTAAAAAGAGTAAAGATGGCCGCTAGTTCGTGTTGTAGTGGTATGGCTTAGTGTTATTTGATGTTAAGGGGTGGGTGAGTGAAAGGGTATCTCGATGAGTGCTTCCAAACAATATCATCATAGGTATCAGATCGTTAAAGAAACAAGTAAAGATGGCCGTCGGTGTCCTCCGTGGGTGCCGGGTTCGAATCCCGGTAGGGAGGTCTAGCGGGGTAGAAGACATATTGATAATGTTTTTGTTACTTAGTTGTGATGGCGATATCTGGTGGTAGTAATAGGCTATGTGTAGCAAAGGAGAGGTGGTGTGTTGGTTGAAGCTTAGGTGCTGCCCCAGACGAGGTGACAGGGTCGAATCTCGGTGCTGTGCCACTGGTAAGGGTAATAGGCCCCAGCGTGTGGGGTGTCTAGATGGTCATACGGGTTATGATTAGGGACGGTTGTCTCTCCGTATCGCTGTGTCCACAAGTCCAATGGGGAAAACAGGCAGCCGATTTCACCTTTGTACCTACGAGTCACAAAATATAACCTAACTTAAAAATCAGAATATGATTCATAACCTCAACAGGTGTTGCCAAAAATCAGTACTCATTTTCATAACGGCTAATCCAGGGGCTTATCGTCGTCGTAATGAAGTAGTCGTTTATTAATGTTATTGATGTATCCGCCATGGCAAATAGTTCGCAAGATTAATAAAAGTTCATATAATGTCGATAGAGGATTAAGAGCTTAACACCTATTGTCAGGCCATCCACAGAAAATCAATACCGCCACGCTAGATTCGTCTCATAATTGCGACCAGTGGCTTATAGATATAACCGTTATTGCAGACGCAGCTGTGTGCAGACTAATCTACCAGGTCACAGTGGTCTAGGCCATATCGACAAAACGGGGTATAAATGCTAAGGAATATTCACTGTACAAAACAGTTTCTACCAGCCGATCAGAGCGAGGAAACCAGACAGGACAACCTCTTGATACGAGTCCACAGCAGCAGATATAGTGTATAAAAGACGACCAGCCTATATCATATAGAACTACCGCTCTCTGACAACACCAAAAACAGAGCTCACCATGTGGCAAAGCATTAATGGTAAGTTGGACTTTGATAAATCTTTCACATTTTTGTTATGTTTAATCACATCGACACGTCGGTAACCCAACAATACTAGTATAATACAGGGGATATATAGACCTAGACGTATATAACAGCTGAGGAAACAACAATATAGATTCGTAACAGCTCATATTAGGCTGTGTCAAAACGATATGAACATAGCGTTACGGTGGTACCTTAATATACACTAGTAGTATTGGGTAGTCGTATGGGAACTGGTGGGGGTCTACATACCCATGTTCGCTATGACATTACGGTCTTTTAAAAATGAGGGGGTCATATCCGATCCAGAGCTAATAATGATATTAGGTGCTCCCTGTACAGATGGTATAGTACCTTATTTTTATCTATGTTTTACAGATACGGATGACCAGGAAGTCCTAATTCGGAAACTGTGGGGTCTATTAAGAGCGGAACCACACAGCGATTGCCTGGACTGCGCTATTCGCAATATGCAGCAAGCCCAGCCACTCATGGATTCGCTTATGGAGTCTTGGGTTAAAAGAGATAGTTTTTATGATCTAGTAAAGTGTCGACTGCAGTCTGTACTACAAGAACACTTTACCAAGGAGGACATAATCACGCTAAGTCTCAGTAGACTTGAGGCATGTCTCCACGAATATAACGACGAACACGCAACTCCCGAGCCCTCACCAACCAACAACGAACGTCCATCGCCACCAACATCACCGACCTCATTAACGTTCAGTCAATCCACACTGGTGGATGGGTGGTAAGCGGCTACATTTAGGTCGTCAATAACGGAACAAAGCTCAATATAAATATACGTCGTTGTAGTGTTCTGTCTTCTCACAGGTGTGTTTCATAGGGGTGGATACAGAGTGGTATATCACTCGAATGATCGTTTACTGACACAAACACCCCACATTCATCAGGGCTCTCACTAGTGGTAAATCGATGTCTCCTAGTGTGAAAAGCGTGAATATAAGCGCACAAGCTATCACAGTGTTGTGACCAAGTGCAACTGTTATTATTCGTTAAGAACACAGACTAAGCAAGCGTTATAAGTTCGGTGACATTGGTATCAATTCCACATTTGGTCAACAAGAAAAAAAGATGTCTACGCCACCAACAGACTCTCATCAGGTTGCCCTAAGACCGGTTGTCACTAAAAATTATACACTGAACCAAGAAAGAATAGTTAGGAACAAAATCAACAGAGATGCAAGCAGGCGGGTGTACTCGTTAAACGTACATACTCCGGTCAATGTGGTGCTATAACATTTGACAGTACAAGTCACTATGAGTCGTTTTGAACCCGTATGTTTAGCTATTACAAGAGGCAACGCATTGAAACCAAACAAGACCTGAATGGGATACATGTTGAAGAACTGTTTGTCAACACCGTTTGCTAAACTCCATATGCAACACAGGACATATGAAACGTTTTCGCTCAAGGAAAGATTGCCAATATTAATTCTTGGTTAGAAATAGACGTGATCGAACTTGAAGGACGCGATACAGACGAGTAGACACACAAACAACCTGCCCGAGTCAAAGATATGATCGGTCAGTAGATCAGTAAACAACTTGAACATTAAAATATTCTTGGACACTAAAAATTGTTGTGTTTGCTGTTTTCACAGGTGTGGTAAACTGATCAACTAGGTGAAATATAAAGACTCTGGCTTCTCGAGGTCAAACAGCTACTAAGTCACTGAAATATATAGACCGTGTACCAAGCTACTGCTATCAACCAACTAGTATCAAGATATAGTATTGGCACCCAGAAGCATTATGCCCACTCCTAAGAAAGAAGGCCACTTGTGTATCACCTGTGGGAAAGTATTTACTGAAAAATACAATCTCACACGTCACGCTAATACAGTTCACAAATTCCACAACCCACAAATGTCACAGCTGTGGGCGTTTGTATCAACGAAAAGACAATCTACAACGTCATATAAGAATACAACATCACACACCCTTAGACACCTCTCAAGCAGGGAAAAACACTACTGCTCACATAGTAACAGAGGAAAACGGATATCCAACAAAAAGATAGAACCAAATTGACAGCCCTTAGGAATTACTGCAAGGCGCTGTCGATCATGTTACCCAACCAGGTATTCGTATTAGAAAAAAGAGAAGACCAACAACAATGGGTGCTCATGGACACGTATGATATTAGCGACTGACTACTCAGACAAGTGTATACCACTGGGTGATTGAAAATTAAAAGAGAAAACAAATGAAAATCTATGTTTTTGTTATTTGATTTGTATCATTTTTGTAAACATTTGTCCGTTTGTACTTGTGACATTCTTCTGGTGTACTTGGGTCGTTGGCAGATATTTGTGTATTTGTACTTTTGTGGTATTGTACTTGTGTATGTGATTCTGTCTCGCTATACCAATGTGTATTTATTCCTGTCTCTCTGTCCAATGTGTACTGGTGGTCCACTGTGTGCATGTCTCGTTTATTATTGTTTGTGTGCATCAATTGTTCCACAACCAACATTTCACATCCAGACAAAAGTACAGGTTCTATGTACCACTCCAACAGTCAAATAAGAAAAACTGTTAGCCAAACTGACAAAACAGTTGGCCAAAATAAGAAACGCCTCGACCAATATTATAAAAAGTAGGAAAAATTGTAACCAAAC
The DNA here is from genome assembly GCA_014155875.1 of Cepaea nemoralis. Lineage (NCBI taxonomy): Eukaryota > Metazoa > Mollusca > Gastropoda > Stylommatophora > Helicidae > Cepaea > Cepaea nemoralis. The sequence continues at coordinate 121,464 of JACEFZ010028416.1, read as the reverse complement.
TAATTAAAAATGTTGACAAAAATAGGAAATAGCTCGACAAAACTTATGAAAAGTAGGAAAATTGTTCGTCAAATGTGAAAAATATTGAGCAAGTAGGAAATCATGTTAACCAAAGGTGAAAACTATTGACCAAGTAAAGAAACTTCTCGGCCAAACTCATAAAAAGGTAGGAAAATTTGTTAACCAAATGGGAAAAATGGTGGCCAAATACAGAAATATCTCGACCAAACTAATAAACATTAGGAAAATGTGCTAGCCAAAGGTGAAAAATATTGGTCAAGTAAAGAAATATCTCATCCGAATTTATAACAAGTAAGAAAACATGCTAGTAAAATCAAGAAATATGTCGACCGAAGTAATACAATAGGCAAAAACGATGGACAAACTTATAAAGATGTCGACCGTTATAAGAATATGTGTTACCCAAATTAGGAAAAATATTGCCCAAGTTTTGAAATATCTCGACCAAACTTACAAACAGTAGGAAAATATGTCGACTACAGTAGGAATATTTGTTAGCCAAAGATGAAAAATAGTGGCCAAGTAAAGAAATAGCGCATGCAAACTTTTTAAAATGTATGAAAATGTGTTAGCCAAAGGTGAAAACTGTTGACAAGTAAAGAAACTTCTCGGCCAAACTCATAAAAAAAGTAGGAAACTTTGTTAACCAAATGTGAAAAAATATTGTTCCAAGTAAAGACAGGTTTCAACTAATCTTATAAATATATATCGCCCAAACTTATAAACATTAGGAAAATGTGTTAACCAAATGGGAAAAATATTGACCAAGTGAAGAAATATCTCAACCATACTTATGAAAAGGAGGAAAATTTGTTAACCTAATGGGAAAAACATTGGTGAAGTGAAGAAATATCTCATCCATTCTTATAAAAAGTAGGAAAAAAAAAAGAAAATGTGTTAATCTAAGGAGAAAAATATTGACCAATTAAAGACAAATTTACACCAAACTTATGAAAAGTAGGAAAATTTGTTACCAAAGGGGAAAAAAATATGGGTAAACTATGAAATATGTTGACCCAAGTAAGAAAATGTTAGCCAAAGGATGGGGCAAAATGTTGGCCAAAACATGAAAACTATTAACCAAACTTATAAATATCTCGTGTAAACTTTTAAATAAGTAGGAAAAAAAAATATTGCTTATGTAGTTATGTCAAAAGTATCTTGAAACTTTTATCTGAACAGACATTGCACAAGACATAATTATCAAACGTCAATCACTTTCCCTCTTTTACATTACCGAAAGTTTCAACTTACCATTCCAACGTATCTGCTAAAGACGCACTTATACATACTAATCACCCATCTCTTCACACTCTTTGTTCTTTCTTTCTAACACAAATGTGTCTCTGTCTTTCATAGATAACTTCACAACTTTTCCATGTCACATCACCAAGATACTCCAAACCTTCGTTGCACATGAGTTCTAATGAAACAGTCATAACAACATTTATGGTAATGCAATCTGTGGCTCCACCTGGGATAGTTTCAATATCATCTGAGTATTCGTCAGCAAAGAGCTATTACCCATGGCTGACATCTTCAACTTTCTATACCACAATGACTTCTACACTAACCTTCCATTGTTCCATCTTTCAACAATACAAAGGGTGGTGTCGAAGTTTAGCTAACATAACATTTCGTACTTTGTCCACCGCTTTCACACTTTGTCATTTCACAGCTGCAATAACGACAAGTCTGCAACCAACACTGTCTGTTATGAAGTCGACCTTTCTTAAAACCACGTCTGTCTTAATGAGCCCTTGAATACCCTCTACCAGATCTTATAACCGACTTTCAACGTTTCATACCAAATAACATTAACACTCTCTTAGATTACAGAACAACCGATTTTCTGCTGACTAGGCAGGTTTCCCAATCTATGGAGATACATCACCTGTCCCCCTAACATACTAGGTGGTATTCTAGACAAGGAATATGGTCATCAACCATCACCCCTAAGAAGAACTTGAAAACAGCAACAGAGATTGGGTTCCCGAGACGAATTCCTTGGACTACCAGAGTAACTGACGCTGATCGCCTAAAAGAGCCTACAAAACATAGAGCCTTATATACATCAAACACAACAAACTCTTTCTTACTAACCCTAACCCTAACTATACATCATCTAACCCTAACACTAACCCTAACCCCTAACCCTAACTTTAACCCCTAACCCTAACCCTAACTATACATCAATCACAACAAATTCTTTCTTAAGAGACATAGATACAAACCAGTGTCAGAAATGTGAAAAGTTAAAATTTAATTAAAATTTAAAACTAATAAATCGCAATTTTATTGCCCGCTTCACTTAATATACAGATATAGCCTAAGTATAGGTGTAAGTTAGGTATAGGACGTATATCGAGCTTACATCTTGCGCAATAAAATTGCGATTTATTAGTTTTAAATTTTAATTAAATTTTAAACTTTTCACATTTCTGACACTGGTTTGTATCTATGTCTCTTAAGAAAGAATTTGTTGTGATTGATGTATAGTTAGGGTTAGGGTTAGGGGTTAAAGTTAGGGTTAGGGGTTAGGGTTAGTGTTAGGGTTAGATGATGTATAGTTAGGGTTAGGGTTAGTAAGAAAGAGTTTGTTGTGTTTGATGTATATAAGGCTCTATGTTTTGTAGGCTCTTTTAGGCGATCAGCGTCAGTTACTCTGGTAGTCCAAGGAATTCGTCTCGGGAACCCAATCTCTGTTGCTGTTTTCAAGTTCTTCTTAGGGGTGATGGTTGATGACCATATTCCTTGTCTAGAATACCAGCCTAGTATGTTAGGGGGACAGGTGATGTATCTCCATTAGATTGGAAACCTGCCTAGTCAGCAGAAAATCGGTTGTTCTGTAATCTAAGAGAGTGTTATGTTATTTGGTATGAAACGTTGAAAGTCGGTTATAAGATCTGGTAGAGGGTATTCAAGGGCTCATTAAGACAGACGTGGTTTTAAGAAAGGTCGACTTCATAACAGACAGTGTTGGTTGCAGACTTGTCGTTATTGCAGCTGTGAAATGACAAAGTGTGAAAGCGGTGGACAAAGTACAAAATGTTATGTTAGCTAAACTTCGACACCACCCTTTGTATTGTTGAAAGATGGAACAATGGAAGGTTAGTGTAGAAGTCATTGTGGTATAGAAAGTTGAAGATGTCAGCCATGGGTAATAGCTCTTTGCTGATGAATACTCAGATGATATTGAAACTATCCCAGGTGGAGCCACAGATTGCATTACCATAAATGTTGTTATGACTGTTTCATTAGAACTCATGTGCAACGAAGGTTTGGAGTATCTTGGTGATGTGACATGGAAAAGTTGTGAAGTTATCTATGAAAGACAGAGACACATTTGTGTTAGAAAGAAAGAACAAAGAGTGTGAAGAGATGGGTGATTAGTATGTATAAGTGCGTCTTTAGCAGATACATTGGAATGGTAAGTTGAAACTTTCGGTAATGTAAAAGAGGGAAAGTGTTGACGTTGATGAATTTGTCTTGTGAAATGTCTGTTCAGATAAAAGTTCAAGATACTTTTGACATAACTACAGAAGCAATATTTTTTTTCCTACTTATTTAAAAGTTTACACGAGATATTTATAAGTTTGGTTAAGATGTTTCATGTTTTGGCCAACATTTTGCCCCCATTTGGCTAACATATTTCTTACTTGGGTCAACATATTTCATAGTTTAGCCCATATTTTTTCCCCTTTGGTTAACAAATTTTCCTACTTTTCATAAGTTTGGTGTAAATTTGTCTTTAATTGGTCAATATTTTTCTCCTTAGATTAACACATTTTCCTACTTTTTATAAGAATGGATGAGATATTTCTTCACTTCACCAATGTTTTTCCCATTAGGTTAACAAATTTTCCTCCTTTTCATAAGTATGGTTGAGATATTTCTTCACTTGGTCAATATTTTTCCCATTTGGTTAACACATTTTCCTAATGTTTATCAGTTTGGGCGATATATTTATAGGATTAGTTGAAACCTGTCTTTACTTGGAACAATATTTTTTCACATTTGGTTAACAAAGTTTCCTACTTTTTATGAGTTTGGCCGAGAAGTTTCTTTACTTGTCAACAGTTTTCACCTTTGGCTAACACATTTTCATACATTTTAAAAAGTTTGCATGCGATATTTCTTTACTTGGCCACTATTTTTCATCTTTGGCTAACAAATATTCCTACTGTAGTCGACATATTTTCCTATTGTTTGTAAGTTTGGTCGAGATATTTCAAAACTTGGGCAATATTTTTCCTAATTTGGGTAACACATATTCTTATAACGGTCGACATCTTTATAAGTTTGTCCATCGTTTTGCCTATTGTATTACTTCGGTCGACATATTTCTTGATTTTACTAGCATGTTTTCTTACTTGTTATAAATTCGGATGAGATATTTCTTTACTTGACCAATATTTTTCACCTTTGGCTAGCACATTTTCCTAATGTTTATTAGTTTGGTCGAGATATTTCTGTATTTGGCCACCATTTTTCCCATTTGGTTAACAAAGTTTCCTACCTTTTTATGAGTTTGGCCGAGAAGTTTCTTTACTTGGTCAATAGTTTTCACCTTTGGTTAACATGATTTCCTACTTGCTCAATATTTTTCACATTTGACGAACAATTTTCCTACTTTTCATAAGTTTTGTCGAGCTATTTCCTATTTTTGTCAACATTTTTAATTAGTTTGGTTACAATTTTTCCTACTTTTTATAATATTGGTCGAGGCGTTTCTTATTTTGGCCAACTGTTTTGTCAGTTTGGCTAACAGTTTTTCTTATTTGACTGTTGGAGTGGTACATAGAACCTGTACTTTTGTCTGGATGTGAAATGTTGGTTGTGGAACAATTGATGCACACAAACAATAATAAACGAGACATGCACACAGTGGACCACAAGTACACATTGGAACAGAGAGACAGGAATAAATACACATTGGTATAAGCGAGACAGAATCACATACACAAGTACAATACCACAAAAGTACAAATACACAAATATCTGCCAACGACCCAAGTACACCAGAAGAATGTCACAAGTACAAACGGACAAATGTTTACAAAAATGATACAAATCAAATAACAAAAACATAGATTTTCATTTGTTTTCTCTTTTAATTTTCAATCACCCAGTGGTATACACTTGTCTGAGTAGTCAGTCGCTAATATCATACGTGTCCATGAGCACCCATTGTTGTTGGTCTTCTCTTTTTCTAATACGAATACCTGGTTGGGTAACATGATCGACAGCGCCTTGCAGTAATTCCTAAGGGCTGTCAATTTGGTTCTATCTTTTTGTTGGATATCCGTTTCCTCTGTTACTATGTGAGCAGTAGTGTTTTTCCCTGCTTGAGAGGTGTCTAAGGGTGTGTGATGTTGTATTCTTATATGACGTTGTAGATTGTCTTTTCGTTGATACAAACGCCCACAGCTGTGACATTTGTGGGTTGTGGAATTGTGAACTGTATTAGCGTGACGTGTGAGATTGTATTTTTCAGTAAATACTTTCCCACAGGTGATACACAAGTGGCCTTCTTTCTTAGGAGTGGGCATAATGCTTCTGGGTGCCAATACTATATCTTGATACTAGTTGGTTGATAGCAGTAGCTTGGTACACGGTCTATATATTTCAGTGACTTAGTAGCTGTTTGACCTCGAGAAGCCAGAGTCTTTATATTTCACCTAGTTGATCAGTTTACCACACCTGTGAAAACAGCAAACACAACAATTTTTAGTGTCCAAGAATATTTTAATGTTCAAGTTGTTTACTGATCTACTGACCGATCATATCTTTGACTCGGGCAGGTTGTTTGTGTGTCTACTCGTCTGTATCGCGTCCTTCAAGTTCGATCACGTCTATTTCTAACCAAGAATTAATATTGGCAATCTTTCCTTGAGCGAAAACGTTTCATATGTCCTGTGTTGCATATGGAGTTTAGCCAACGGTGTTGACAACAGTTCTTCAACATGTATCCCATTCAGGTCTTGTTTGGTTTCAATGCGTTGCCTCTTGTAATAGCTAAACATACGGGTTCAAAACGACTCATAGTGACTTGTACTGTCAAATGTTATAGCACCACATTGACCGGAGTATGTACGTTTAACGAGTACACCCGCCTGCTTGCATCTCTGTTGATTTTGTTCCTAACTATTCTTTCTTGGTTCAGTGTATAATTTTTAGTGACAACCGGTCTTAGGGCAACCTGATGAGAGTCTGTTGGTGGCGTAGACATCTTTTTTCTTGTTGACCAAATGTGGAATTGATACCAATGTCACCGAACTTATAACGCTTGCTTAGTCTGTGTTCTTAACGAATAATAACAGTTGCACTTGGTCACAACACTGTGATAGCTTGTGCGCTTATATTCACGCTTTTCACACTAGGAGACATCGATTTACCACTAGTGAGAGCCCTGATGAATGTGGGGTGTTTGTGTCAGTAAACGATCATTCGAGTGATATACCACTCTGTATCCACCCCTATGAAACACACTGTGAGAAGACAGAACACTACAACGACGTATATTTATATTGAGCTTTGTTCCGTTATTGACGACCTAAATGTAGCCGCTTACCACCCATCCACCAGTGTGGATTGACTGAACGTTAATGAGGTCGGTGATGTTGGTGGCGATGGACGTTCGTTGTTGGTTGGTGAGGGCTCGGGAGTTGCGTGTTCGTCGTTATATTCGTGGAGACATGCCTCAAGTCTACTGAGACTTAGCGTGATTATGTCCTCCTTGGTAAAGTGTTCTTGTAGTACAGACTGCAGTCGACACTTTACTAGATCATAAAAACTATCTCTTTTAACCCAAGACTCCATAAGCGAATCCATGAGTGGCTGGGCTTGCTGCATATTGCGAATAGCGCAGTCCAGGCAATCGCTGTGTGGTTCCGCTCTTAATAGACCCCACAGTTTCCGAATTAGGACTTCCTGGTCATCCGTATCTGTAAAACATAGATAAAAATAAGGTACTATACCATCTGTACAGGGAGCACCTAATATCATTATTAGCTCTGGATCGGATATGACCCCCTCATTTTTAAAAGACCGTAATGTCATAGCGAACATGGGTATGTAGACCCCCACCAGTTCCCATACGACTACCCAATACTACTAGTGTATATTAAGGTACCACCGTAACGCTATGTTCACATCGTTTTGACACAGCCTAATATGAGCTGTTACGAATCTATATTGTTGTTTCCTCAGCTGTTATATACGTCTAGGTCTATATATCCCCTGTATTATACTAGTATTGTTGGGTTACCGACGTGTCGATGTGATTAAACATAACAAAAATGTGAAAGATTTATCAAAGTCCAACTTACCATTAATGCTTTGCCACATGGTGAGCTCTGTTTTTGGTGTTGTCAGAGAGCGGTAGTTCTATATGATATAGGCTGGTCGTCTTTTATACACTATATCTGCTGCTGTGGACTCGTATCAAGAGGTTGTCCTGTCTGGTTTCCTCGCTCTGATCGGCTGGTAGAAACTGTTTTGTACAGTGAATATTCCTTAGCATTTATACCCCGTTTTTGTCGATATGGCCTAGACCATGTGACCTGGTAGATTAGTCTGCACACAGCTGCGTCTGCAATAACGGTTATATCTATAAGCCACTGGTCGCAATTATGAGACGAATCTAGCGTGGCGGTATTGATTTTCTGTGGATGGCCTGACAATAGGTGTTAAGCTCTTAATCCTCTATCGACATTATATGAACTTTTATTAATCTTGCGAACTATTTGCCATGGCGGATACATCAATAACATTAATAAACGACCTTACTTCATTACGACGACGATAAGCCCCTGGATTAGCCGTTATGAAAATGAGTACTGATTTTTGGCAACACCTGTTGAGGTTATGAATCATATTCCTGATTTTTAAGTTAGGTTATATTTTGTGACTCGTAGGTACAAAGGTGAAATCGGCTGCCTGTTTTCCCCATTGGACTTGTGGACACAGCGATACGGAGAGACAACCCGTCCCTAATCATAACCCGTATGACCATCTAGACACCCCACACGCTGGGGCCTATTACCCTTACCAGTGGCACAGCACCGAGATTCGACCCTGTCACCTCGTCTGGGGCAGCACCTAAGCTTCAACCAACACACCACCTCTCCTTTGCTACACATAGCCTATTACTACCACCAGATATCGCCATCACAACTAAGTAACAAAAACATTATCAATATTTCTTCTACCCCGCTAGACCTCCCTACCGGGATTCGAACCCGGCACCCACGGAGGACACCGACGGCCATCTTTACTTGTTTCTTTAACGATCTGATACCTATGATGATATTGTTTGGAAGCACTCATCGAGATACGCTTTCACTCACCCACCCCTTAACATCAAATAACACTAAGCCATACCACTACAACACGAACTAGCGGCCATCTTTACTCTTTTTAAGATTTTCATTTAATGAGCTAACACCGTTTGATAATAGATTTTATGCCCCGCCCAACCACTATTAACCAATATCTTTTATTTTCCATTGAAATATTATTTTAAATTAAAAATTTAAAAAAAAAATTAAATTATTTTTAATTTTTAATTAAAAAAACATACTTTTCCTGCCAAAACAGCGATCTTAACATGGTAAAGATGCGACAAGGAGGTGCGGAGACATCATCCCTAATACCCCCGCTACCCCTTAGACCATACTTTTCCACCAAAAATTCGACCCTAACAGACCAAACATACAACTACGAGGGACCGATGACGTCACTATACACGTCGCACCACCGGCACCACCTTCTTTGCGCTTACTATTTACGCCGGCTCCTTCCACTCCACCCTGGCCACAGACACACGCGCACACACATGATGAGCCTCCAGCTCATTAGATCAGACTTTTTTCTTTTTTAAAAAATTTTACCCGCCAAAAACAACGAGCTTAACAAGCCAAAGACACACTCCACAGGCACCACATACACCCAGCACCACCGCACCACATACTCCCACCACTAGACACCACACAGCACCACGTGGTGCCAGCACCACGAGCACCACGTGGTGCGCACCACGCGGCACCACAATTTCGGGGGGGTGTAGGCATCATATAATACTACTCACAGGCTTTCTTTATCACTTCATACATGCTTCTGATGTTTCCCTTACCACTTACGATTTGAATGGACTCACATAACTTGATCCAATAGTCATTCGCACACTGCCTCTCAGCCTTTTGCACATCCTTCCTCGCTTGCTTCAGATCACTCAGCGTGTTACGCATTGTTCTTTCCTTGTTTTCTTCATTTTATCAATCAAGGGCTGCAGTATCTGGCTGTTTGCCACACACCAGTCCTGCCTCTTATGATCCACAGTGCCGCAAACCCCTACCGCTGTTTTATAAATAGTTTCCTTAAGTTTACTCCATTAATCATTTACTATACAATTTTCTGATGTATCAGTGAAAGCGTCTTCAAGTTGCTGTTGAAATTCAAAGCACTTTCCAGGATCGTGAGTGTTAATAAGATTAATCCCGGGGCTAGATTTGTGTTTAGCTGTGTAGATTCTCTTTGGTCTCAGTCTAACCCTTGCAACAACCAAAGAATTATGTGTATCACAGTCAGCACTGTGCTAACTTCGAGTTAATGATGTAATGGTTCAGATGTTGTCTCCGTGTGATAATGAAGCCCAGCTGCTGCCAATGGCCGGATTTTGGATGTTTCCATGTGACCTTATGCAGCTCTTTTGTTTTAAAAAAGGAGTTTGTAATACATAGGTCATTTCTAGTGCAATGCTCCAGCAGCCTTTGCCCATTATCATTCATGCGACCGATGTTGTATTTTCCAAGGGACACTGGCCATGACTCGAGTCCTTGCCCACACGAGCATTAAAATCACCGAGCATATAAATGTAGTCGGATTTTGTAACTGCTTTGATCACAGAGTCTAGCTGCTCATAGAACGTATCCTTCACATCATCAGAGGAAGCGAGTGTAGGTGCATATGCAGCGAGATAATGGTGGCAAATCCACAAGAGGTTGCCAAGCGCAGGGATAATAATCTTTCATTAACTCCAGCTGAGATATCAATCATTCCCAGTAGCGAATTCTTCACTGCAAAGCCCACACCATGTTGCCTTTTTTCTGCCTGCCCTCTACCCTTCCAAAAAAAAGGTGTAATTGTTTTCCCTGAATGGCCCTTCTTCAGCGAGGCGAGTCTCCTGCAGGCCAGCAATATCAATGTTAAAACGATTGAGTTCATCATCAATCACAGCCATTTTTCTCACATCGTCAATATTTGTCAAGTCAGTGGAAAATCCTGGGCACATGGTTCTTACGTTCCAGGTTGCAAGCCGTAGCTTGAGGTTTCTATTATTATTTTTATTAGTACCTGGTGCATTGGTTTTACAGCCTGCGATTCATATGTTGTCCTAGCCCAAGCACCCATTGAAGCAAGCAGGCTGTGGCGGATCAGCACCCAATTGGCCGGGGCTGCCCAGCTTGAGGCGGGCGGTAGCTGAACAGTGACACTTGTAGGTGTCTCCCACCGTCAGAGGCAACGCGTGGCGTCCCATGTCTACGCCAACTGATAAGGACTTATAACCCTTAACAAATGCCTCTCGCTTTGATTCCGAGACCGGTTAAGACCAGGGATGGAGTCATTGCCTCTCCATAGCACAAAGCCTGGGCTAAAATAAAGAAACCATGTGTTGCCCATGCAGCATGATCCCTCTCTCGGTCTGCCTAGTTCACTCCAGAGGAAAGTTAACACCTACACATCTGGAACAAGACAAGCTGCAGAAGCTGCCGGATCAGCACAGCAATGCTCTAACTGTCCGCCTGTCGGAGCTTAGATCCTAGACCAGCTGCCAACCAAGGCTTAGGGCCTGGTCTGCCCTGCCATTACTATTTTGTCTTTGGGTTGCATTTCCTCGCACCAGGATAAGGATTGTATACTCCCAATTGTGCTCTTCCGCCCGAAGCCGTTGACACAACGCATTAAAAATTAGAATTGTCAAATGCTACGTATATTCAACGCGACAGTATGGCGCGGAAGCCTGGGCATTGAACAAGCGGCTAGAAAGTCGCATGGAAGTCCTGGAGATGTGGATGCAGAGGTCCTAGAAAAAACTGGGAATGAAGAGAGAGTTGATCAAAGAAATAAAGAGGAGACAAGTGAAATATTTTGGCCACGTAAAAAGACATGATACTCTTATAAAAGCCATACTGGAAGGCAAGGTTGAGGGCAAGCGAGCAAGAAGTAGACAACTATACAAATGGGAGAATAACATCAAGAGATGGACGAACATCAGCCTGACAGAATGTACAGTCAAGGCGAGAGACAGACAATGTTGGAGATCTGTTGCAGCCAACCATCATTGCGGAGACGGCACCTGATTGATTGATTGAGACAGGGATGTATAATGTCTCCGGATCTGTTTTCCCTGCTCAGTGAAAGTATTTTCAGAAGTATAGAAGGCATGAAAGGAATCATCATTGGGGGAGATAACATCAATAATTTTAGATACGCGGATGGTACAGTATTGATTGCTGACAATGAGCAGGATCTGCAACATTTAATAGATGAGATCGTTTCACGCAGTGAACAACTTGGGTTAGAATTAAATTGTAAGAAGACACAGATTATGCTCGTCACTGAGAAGAAGGAAATGTCACAATGTAATATAGAAGTAAATGGGAATATTATTAAATAAATGAATCGGTACAATTATCTCGGAACAGACATAACATCTGGTGGGAGATGACTTGAAGAGATTAGAACAAGAATCGCCATGGCGAAGACAGCCTTTTGCATGATGACAAACATACTGACCAATGAAATTATGTAATTTGCAACGAAAAAAACGAGTGTTGAGTTTCTCCATGGAACCTGTGCTTTTGTATGGATGTGAAGCGTGGACATGAAGCAGACAAGCTGAAAACCATCTGATGGCTTTGGAAATGTGGTTTCTGAGGTGAATGCAAAGAATACCATGGAAAGACAGAAAAATGAATAACCAAGTTCTACAAGAAACAAATGAAAACTGAAAGCTAATTAGAGAAATTAGACGTAGAAAGTCGAATCGAAATGTTTTGGGAATGTTATTAGAAGAAATTACTTGGAGAACTTTGTGACAACAGGCAATATCGATGGTAAGAGAACAAGCGGAGGGCAGAGAAATAATAACACCGATAGTCTCGACAACACGATGGTAACTACAACAACGACTGTAGCGACAACACCGAGTATTAACGATAACAGCGATGGTAACGATAACAGCGATAAGAACTGCTACAGTGTAACAGCGAGTATTAATGATATCTGGGTCAGGGGTCATGTGATATTCTGTGAGTTATCGGTTCACGGTGTGCTATACATATGTAAATAAGTTAGTCAGTCATTGCTTTCCTTCTTGGCCTCGACCATACAGGTCGGGGATAGTAGGTATTCACCCTATAAAGAAATCCTCTGCCTACTGTAGGGAACTTGAGACTATAACCAACAACTATCTGTCGGTTGAACTCCAGCTCATTGTACCACCTATTAAGTGGTTTCATGTTCATCATCATCACATGAATTGCCTATAAGCGTGGGCGTTTCACGCTGCCCTGCTAGGTAGGCTTATGGGGTTCTCCACCTTGCTCAAAGGTGACCCATAGGCTAGCGGGGGAAAGGGTGTACCTACCATCAAAATGTGCAGATATCGCAGCCCTGATTTAAACAGGTGCAACATAATTATGTCAACAACAACAACAACAACAACAACAACATAAACAAACCTAGAAGACGACCTAAACATGAATCAGTAACAATGTTACATCTCCTTTACAGGACGTTGCCATCAACCTCCGACTGATTTTCTATAAAATTTTACGTTCAGTAGTTTGCCATTGGTTTGTGAAAGAAAAGTCAACGTTGAAGTCCAACTTAATGCCAGTTTGGAATTGAACGCCTTACATCGCCATCAGTGCAACGGAAGTTTAAGAGTGAGCGCACCGACTGCTTATGAATAAGTAGTGCATTAATGAGAAAATACAACTCTTAGAATGGCTCTATTCGTATGGTAAAACATAACACCATTGTGCAATGTCCATCAAACAACACACAATTATAAACATCGTAGCTGCATGACAACAACATTAATCTGCAAAACCTATACATCAAATGAGATGTCTTGTCTTGCGTATCCTTGTCTATATTCTTCTCTTACGCTGTCGGTTCTCTAGTCTTGTTTTCGCGAGTCTTGTCTTGCATTGTTGTTTTGTTTTTTTTTTTCCTCTAGTCTTGTCTTTCATTGTCTTTTCTCTAGTCTTGTCTTGCATTGTCTTTTCTCTAGTTTTGACATGTGTTGTCTTGTCTTTAGTCTTATCGTCTATTTTTTTTACGTCTTGTTTTATATAGGCAAGTCTTCCTTGTTGTTTCTCTAGTTTTGTTTTCGATGCTTTTGGTCTTGCATTGTCTTTTCTTTACTCTTGTCTTTTCTCTAGTTTTCGCGAGTCTTGTCTTGCATTGTTTTTTTTTCCCTACTCTTGTCTTATATTGTTTTTTCTATAGTCTTGTCTTCCATTGCCTTCTCTCTAGTCTTGTCTTTAAGCTATTGAAGATTAAATGGCAAGACAAGATCCCAGACACTGAAGTTCTAGAAAGAGCGTCCATGCCCAGTATCCACACTCTACTAATGAAGAATCAGATTCGCTGGACTGGTCACTTAACTCGCATGCCAGATCACAGGCTCCCTAAACGAATTTTTTACGGCGAGCTGCGTTGTGGTAAACGCTCACAACGCGGCCAGAGGAAACGCTTTAAAGACACTCTCGCTGAAAGCTTTTAGAATTGATCTTGACACCTGGGAGACTGCTGTCAAAGACCGAAATTCGTGGCGTACATCATTACGCAAGGGTGCGGACACTTGTGAAGCAACCAGGACTGCAAGAGCTAGTGAAGAAGAGGCTGGACAGAAAAACCACTGCAGGAGATTCTCCTCCTGGAACGTCAAGCATTCTTTGGCCACATTGTCAAAGAACATTTCGAGCCAAAATAGGCCTTATCAGCCATCTTAGAACTCAAGGCTACATACTTTCAACCCCACTGGTTGAAATGAATGATCATCATCATTCTTGATGGTCAAACAACACATGCCCGCGACGCATCTTTCAAATGTCTGACCTATCAGATGTCGATGGTACATGACATGCTTACCGTGTTTGTAACGGGTAACGGGGAATCAGGCTTCGATTCCGGAGAGCGAGCATGAGAAACGGCTACCATATCCAAGGAAGGCAGCAGGCGCGCAACTTACTCACTCCCGGCACGGTGACGAAAAATAACAATACGGGACTCTATCGAGACCCCGTAATTGGAATGAGTACACTTCAGACCCTTTAACGAGAATCTATTGGAGGGCAAGTCTGGTGCCAGCAGCCGCGGTAATTCCAGCTCCAATAGTGTATATTAAAGTTGTTGCAATCAAAAAAGCTGGTAGTTGGATCTGGAGTGTTCAAAGCAGGCTTCGGCTGCCTGAATAATGGTGCATGGAATAATGGAATAGGACCTCGGTTCTATTTTGTTGGTTTTCGGAACTAGAGGTAATGATTAACAGTGACAAACGGGGGCATTCGTATTGCGGCATTAGAGGTGAAATTCTTGGATCGCCGCAAAAATCGAAAGCATTTGAGAAAAAAAATAGTTTTCATTAAACAAGAACGAAAGTCAGAGTCGTATGGACGATCAGAATACCGTCGTAGTTCGGACCATAACCGATGCCGACTAGCAACCTCAGTGGGGTTGAAGCGAAACTGAATCAAAATGGAATATACCTTGGATACTAAATCCATTGCGTATAAAGTCCGAATAATTTGCAAGGTGTCACTACATGCTTGGTCCAGACATATTTTCTACGGCTCTAAGCTGAGGGATATGGCTGAACGCTTCTAAGTCAATATCCCCCAGTTGTGAGGGCCTGGCCGTTACTCATCCTCTGCTGCATGGAGGTGAGATGCTGAACCAGCAGCTATTTGTGCCATACGTCTGTAAAGACGGCAAGTACCACTACTGTGTTGGCATTAATGATGAAAAAAAGTGTCCCAGTTAGTATATAAAGCTCACTGAGTAAGCGTTATCAAAGATGGAAAAGCGTCCCATTGGCACGAAATGGAATATTGCTTGGCTATCAAATCCATTACGTGGAAGTCTGAAGCGAAAGCTTCATATATATAGCGAGTGCAAACGAAATGACGTCATAGAAATTATGTAGAAAATCCTGTACGCCTAAAATGCCACAAAATCTAAGAGACGAGTTGACAACAACGAAAACGTCACGCGGATGACAATAGCAACGGCAGACTTGCGGGGACGTTGGAACGAGAATGCAGTGCAATTTGGATGCTGGAGAAATTGGCGATGCAAAGGATTGGATTGGCATACGATCAGTGGCTGGAAGGATAATAACAGACGAAAGAATAGATTGCCAAAATGTTACAGAATATCGCCACAGACTGAAGAACCTGCGGGCAGAGAAATTAGACATAATTTATAGAGCAGTGAGACGAACACTTGGTGGATGGACAGAGGAACGTCTGCGGACGAATAGAACAAATGGCTGATATTTAGAAAACAAGGTTTGTGTTCTAGTAATACATATTCATGTCAAACATACTTAATGTCAGCCTGGTGCCACAGGCCCTTTAAGTTAGGAATTATAGTATTTGTTGAAACAAACTGTGTAAGCTGTGACAATTAAACAGCGATATTTATAATTGAAAGCCAGGAGTCTGCTTCGTCATTCACTTAACAGTTGAGGCTCCAGTTTTGCTCTTAGTTGTTAGATTTCATTGAGCCGAAGAATTATACATACTGTTGGATCGTTACAGTTATTACATTAATGTGAATCACAGTATGGCAGTCTGCATATTGGTCCCTCCTGGTTTTCGGAGGAGCAGCCTGTGGTGAACGGAGGGCTCAATATACGGAATTGAGGCTAATCAACCATGTGCAGGACGTGACGATTCCTTGGTGAGCCCAGTACCAGTGCGCTATGTGTTGGCTCTGTAATTATGGAAGCCTTCTGGGATGGTGGGGCCATTATCTAGCCTTGCCTTCCCTTGAGGGTTGACCGGGATGTCTTCGGCCGTTCTAATTTGACCAGCTGGGATGTAGATGACACCACAACAGTGAGAGTCAAATGTCCGTCACAGTTTAAGAGTGGAATGTCCCTTGAAACACCCGGGAAGGTTAATCCGTTCAACAAATGCCCACATAAGTCGGATGTGTCGGCCTAAAGGCGCAAGTAAAGTAGCTCTGCTGTAAACTGGCACAATGCAATATCGTCAGAGTGAAAGTGGAATGTCCTTCGCAACACCCGGGAAGGTTAACCCGGTCAACATATGTCCGCAAAAGTCTGATGTGTCGGCCAAAAGGCGCAAGTAAAAGTAGCTCTGCTGTAAACAGGCACAACACAATAACGTCAGAGTGAGATTCTGGAAAAGACAACAACTACGGATGAACGCAGAAGAAGAAGACAGTGTAGTATCTGCACTTGATCTTGCCAGGGCAACTAGTAGAGGCAGTCATCCGAACGGACGTGAGGACCTGATGGGGAGGTTCTGCTACTTGAAGGTGCAGCGAGCCCTTATTTAAAAAAAAAAAAAACAATAACAATTCTCGATTAAGGAAAATCTATTCTAAAATTCTTTAAAAATACCCACCTCAATAGGAACATATGTAATTAAAATGCAGGTAAGGGACATAACATTCTAACATTTATGGTTTAAAGGGACGTTACTGAAGTTATCTAAAGTATCTTATCTGATTTAAATAACTTAATATTTATAATAACCTTTATAAAATATTTTATAAGATTAACTAGAGATATAACAAATCAAGATTGACAAAAGTACTAATATTTTGTCAGTTTTTCAAATTTTGTAAAAGTCATGGCTTTGTTTTATAAAGAGAAGAATTTAATAATGCATTTTTATTATCTACCTCCATATTACATTAAATATTTTGTTCTTTCTCTGGTAGTGTGTGTTTCATTTTTGAAATTTCTGTCAGGCCTGTCAAAGGCTTAATACACTGAATATCACCTTTCGGTCCCCTTGGCTAAAGTAGAAGTGTAGAATCTGCGCTTGACCTTTCCAGGGCCACATGCAGAGGCGGTCGTCCTAATGACACAATGACATGGGACCTTGATGAGTGCCTCCGACCCTTTTCAGAACCACGACCCCTGCAACAAAAGATTCTTAATTTTCAGCACTTTGGGTTGTTTTGCGGCATTTTGATCTCTCTCTCTCTCTCTCTCTCTCTCTCTCTCTCTCTCTCTCTCTCCTCTCTCTCTCTCTCTCTTCTCTCTCTTCTCTCTCTCTATAAAAACTATCTATCTATCTATCTCTTTCTCTCTCTCTATTCTTCTCTATCTCCATCTCTTTCTCTCTTCTCTATCTATCTATCTATCCTCTCCTCTCTCTCTCTCCTATCTTCGCATCTCTTTCTCTATCTGCTATCTCTCTATCTCGTTCTCTCGTCTCTATCTCTCTCTCTTCTCTTTCTCTCTCTCTATCTCTTCTCATACTCATACTTCTCTCTATCTCTTTCTCTCTCTCTATCTCTCTATCGCTTTCTCTCTTCTCTCTTTTCTCTCTCTCTCTCTCTCTCTCTCTCTCTTCTTTCTTTCTCTCTCTAATCTTATCTCTCTTGCTCCTCCTCAGAAGACATACCTACCTGTTTCAGTCTCATTTGTAGAATGGGACGCTTGTTGGGTGATACTGTGAATTGTTTAAACTTTAAACTGGAAGAAATTTAGTTTAGAGAAGATTTTCTTTTTTAAAAATAAGGGCTCCTGTTCCCCCAAGGGCCAGAGCCGCCCCATCAGGTCCCCATGTTCCCAATGTGTCATTCGGATGACTGCCTCTGCAGGTGGCTCTGGCAAGATCAAGTGCAGATACTACACATTGATCTTAGCCAAAAATACGAGAAAGGATAGCATTCACAAATTGATGTATAAATAGCAATTACAGGTGTCCAATTAAAACATTAAGTGATTTTTGTCAGGACCCACAGGCAAACGTTTCTAGTGCTCTAGTGCGAGTTATTTCTCTTGTAAAATTGAGATAACACATCTGTAATTCGAGTGTCTCACTTTAATAAATTACATTTTCCTCCACTGAATTACATTGACAAGAATATTTCCTTAGACTGTTTCACTTTACACAAGAAGTCTTGTCTCGTATTTTTTTTTTTTAAATAAGCTTTAACCATGGAAGCCGTGGTAACGTAGTATCTAAACGCCTACCTGTGGTCATGAGTTCGAATCTTCACCGGGTCGGATGTTTACAATTGACCTGAGCTGCCTGGAGAATGCAAAGAATACCATAGACAGACAGAAAAGCCAATGGCCAAATCCTACAAGAAACACATGAAGACCGTAAACTGATTAGAGAAATTAGACGTAGACAGTCATAATTTTTTGGTCACGTTATGAGAAGAAATAAATTGGAGAACTTGGTGACAACTGGCAAGATCGAGGGTAAGAGAACAAGGGGACGGCAGAGAAAGTAAATACCTGAATGGCTTGGCCACGTGGTATGGTCGAGACAAGAACACTGAGCTGATCCACGATTCTGGTGATCGAGTGACATGGCAAAACATGGCCGCCCACGCTTACCGGCATGGACACATGATGGTGATGAGCTGATGTTGCTCATTATTACATAAACAATGTAATCAGCGAGGACAAACAATGACTGCGATAACAACAATGTTAACGATAACCGTGATAACATAGCGATGGTAACGATAACACCGATGTTAACTATAACAGGGATAACACCGATGGTAAGAACAACAACAACGAATGTAGCAATAAGACCGATGGTGGCGACAACAACGACTGTAGAACAACCCGGATATTCGCGACTGTAGCAACAACACCGATGGTGGCGATAACAAACGACTGTAGCGATAATAACACCATGATAGCGACACACAACAACTGTAGCGATAACACCGAATATTAACAGCAATGATGACGATAATAAACAGATAAGAACTGATGCAGTGCAACAGCGAGTATTAATGATATCTGGGTCAGAAGTCATGTGATATTCTGTGAGTTATTGATTCACAGTTTTTACTACAATATGTAAATAAGTTAGTCAGTCATTCCTTTTTCCTTCTTGGCTCTGGTTGTTTTTTTTTTTTATTTTTTTAAATTTTTTTTTTCTATAGTCCTTGTCTTCCATTGCCTTCTCTCTATTCTTGTCTTTAAGCTATTGAAGATAAAGTGGCAAGAAAATATCCCAGACACTGAAGTTCTAGAAAGAGCGTCCTTGCCCAGTAACCATACTCTACTAATGAAGATTCAGATTCGCTGGGCTGGTCACTTAACTCGCATGTCAGATCACAGACTCCCTAAACGATTTTTTTTACAGCGAGCTGCGTTGTGGTAAACGCTCACAACGCGGTCAGAGGAAACGCTTTAGACACTCGCAGAAAGCTTTTAGAATTGATCTTGACACCTGGGAGACTGCTGTCAAATACCGAAATTCGTGGCGTACATCATTACGCAAGGGTGCGGACACTTGTGAAGCAACCAGGACTGCAACTACTGCAGGAGAGTCTCCTCCTGGAACGTCAAGCATTCTTTGGCCACATTGTCAAAGAACATTTCGAGCCAAAATAGGTCTTATCAGCCATCTTAGAACTCACAGCTCCATACTTTCAACCCCACTCGTTGAAATGAATGATCATCAGCATTCTTGATGGCCAAACAACACATGCCCGCGACGCATCTTTCAAATGTCTGACCTATCAGATGTCAATGGTACATGACATGCTTACCGTGTTTGTAACGGGTAACGGGGAATCAGGCTTCGATTCCGGAGAGGGAGCATGAGAAACGGCTACCATATCCAAGGAAGGCAGCAGGCGCGGAACTTACTCACTCCCGGCACGGTGACGAAAAATAACAATACGGGAATCTATCGAGACCCCGTAATTAGAATGAGTACACTTCAGACCCTTTAACGAAAATCAGTTGCAGGGAAAATCTGGTTCCAGCAGCCGCGGTAATTCCAGCTCCAATAGTGTATATTAAAGTTGCTGCAATCAAAAATCTGGTAGTTGGATCTGGAGTGTTCAAAGCAGGCTTCGGCTGTCTGAATAATGGTGCACGGAGTAATGGAATAGGACCTCGGTTCTATTTTGTTGGTTTCGGAACTAGAGGTAATGATTAACAGTGACAAACGGGGGCATTCGTATTGCGGCATTAGAGGTGAAATTCTTGGGTCGCCGCAAAAATCGAAAGCATTTGAGAAAAAAAAAATAGTTTTCATTAAACAAGAACGAAAGTCAGAGTCGTATGGACGATCAGACACCGTCGTAGTTCTGACCATAACCGATGACGTCATAGAAATTATGTAGAAAATCCTGTAAGCCTAAAATGCCACATAATCTAAGAGATGAGTTGACAACATCGAAAACGTCACGCGGATGACAATAGCAACGGCAGACTTGTGGGGACGTTAAAACGAGAATGCAGTGCAATGAGAAATTGGCGATGCTAAGGATTGGATTGACATACGATCAGTGGCTGGAAGGATAATAACAGACGAAAGAATAGATTGACAAAAGGTTACAGAATATCGCCTCAGACTGAAGAACCTGCGGGCAGAGAAATTAGACATAATTTATAGAGCAGTGAGACGAACACTTGGTGGATGGACAGAGGAACGTCTGCGGACGAATAGAACAAATGGCTGATATTTAGAAAACAAGGTTTGTGTTCTAGTAATACATATTCATGTCAAACATACTTAATGTCAGCCTGGTGCCACAGGCCCTTTAAATTAGGAATTATAGTCTTTGTTGAAACAAACTGTGTAAGCTGTGACAATTAAACAGCGATATTTATAATTGAAAGCCAAGAGTCTGCTTCGTCATTCACTTAACAGTTGAGGCTCCAGTTTTGCTCTTAGTTGTTAGATTCATTGAGCCGAAGAATTATACATACTGTTGGATCGTTACAGTTATTACATTAATGTGAATCACAGTATGGCAGTCTGCATAGTTGGTCCCTCCTTGGTTTTCGGAGGAGCAGCCTGTGGTGAACGGAGGGCTCAATATACGGAATTGAGGCTAATCAACCATGTGCAGGACGTGACGATTCCTTGGATGAGCCCAAGTACCAGTGCGCTATGTGTCGGCTCTGTAATTATGGAAGCCTTCTGGGATGGTGGGCCCATTGTCTAGCCTTGCCTTCCCTTGAGGGTTGACCGGGATGTCTTTGGCCGTTCTAATTTGACCAGCTGGGATGTAGATGACACCACAACAGTGAGAGTCAAATGTCCGTCACAGTTTAAGAGTGGAATGTCCCTTGAAACACCCGGGAAGGTTAATCCGTTCAACAAATGCCCACATAAGTCGGATGTGTCGGCCTAAAGGCGCAAGTAAAGTAGCTCTGCTGTAAACTGGCACAATGC
>JACEFZ010028416.1:67500-95000 GCA_014155875.1 Cepaea nemoralis | reverse complement strand
GTGTTTTCCCACCTACCCTGGGTGGGTACCGTCCAAAAAGAGAAACCTGGACCAATGCAGCAGTCTTTGCCCACGATGTCTATGAAGGTTTCCACTCAGGCACTGAAACCGTTGCTGCAGCGATTGATCTTGAGGACGCATACAACAGAGTACCACTGGATTTTTTAATGTTTCAGCTTCTTGAACTAAACGTAAGTCCATTCCTCCTTAGTTGGATCGCTGCAGCTCTCTTCCAACGGAAAGTAGTTTTTAGATGTGGCAGTTGGACTTCGGAACCAACAACAATATATCCTGGCCTACCACAGGGATCACCATTATCTCCGGTACTGTTCAACGCCTACACAGTGAGAATCACCAGTGAGCAGATCACTGGACCTGGCAGGACATTGTCATATGCCGATGATGTTTTAGTGTATCGTCTAATCTATCGTCGATAGGCACCTGCACAATGTATTAACATCTGTTCCCAAAGGAGACAAACTTATACTCCTTGGGGATTTCAATGCCAGAGTAGGCACGGACACCACCTCTTGGAGTGGCATTATTGGAAAGCATGGAGTCGGAAATTGTAACACCAATGGACTCCGCCTCCTTCAGACATGTGCCGAACATGATCTCCTGATTACGAACACAATTTTCCGTCTCCCCATGAGAAATAGGGCATCGTGGATGCACCCTCGCTCGAAACACTGGCACCTCATTGACTATGTAATCGTCAGGAGGAGTGACAGACAAGACGTTCGAGTGACAAAATCCATGTGTGGTGCCGAATGTTGGACAGACCATCGTCTCATTGTCTCGAAAATGAACATCCACATCAGGCCACCACGGCGTCCTCAAGGGGCAAAAATGCAAACAAAGCTAAATGTCACCCGCCTAAACAGCAAGAAAATGCAGCAGTCGTTTGAAAATATGCTGGAAGACCGCCTCAAGCCCAGTGCTGAAGCAAAACAGGATACAGAAACAGAATGGAGAGCCCTAAAGGACACGATTTACAACACTGCTATGGAAATCCTGGGTCCAGCCCCCCGAAAGCATAAAGACTGGTTTGATGAAAATTCCGAAGACATCAACCAATTGCTGGCCGAGAAACATCTTCTCCTCAAGGCACATTTGAATGACCCAAAGTCAACATCAAAAAAGATGCTTTCAAGAACATTCAGAGAGTAGTGCAGCAGAAACTTCGGCACATGCGGGACTCCTGGCTGAGCAGCAAAGCTGATGAAATTCAGGGCTTTGCTGACAGACACGATATGAAAAACTTCTACGACTCACTGAAAGCGGTCTATGGTCCTTCATCACCAGGCATAGTTCCCCTCCTCAGTGCAGACGGGGGAACATTGGTCACCGATAAGAAAGAAATCCTCCAACGCTGGGCAGAGCATTTCAGCAAAATCTTAAATGCAACTTCCTTCTTCGATGATGAAACCATCAATTGCCTTCCTCAAGTTCCCACCAATGAGACTCTTGATGACCTGCCAACCATAGTGGAAATAAACAAAGCCATCCAGCAACTCTCCAGCGGCAAGGCACCTGGTCCTGACTCCATCCCAGCAGAGATATACAAGGCAGGTGGGCCGGTCCTAACAGAGCAGCTTCACCGAGTCTTCACAAACATATGGATGAACGAGACCATGCCACAAGATTTTAAGGACGCGTCAATAGTCCACCTTTACAAACGTAAAGGAAACCGCCAATCCTGTGACAACCACCGAGGCATCTCCTTGCTTTCAATTGCAGGGAAGATACTCGCCAGAATTCTTCTCAATCGCCTCACAGCCCATCTCGATCAAGGTCTTCTTCCTGAGAGTCAATGTGGCTTCAGAAAAGAACGTGGAACTGTTGACATGATTTTCGCTGCAAGGCAGCTGCAAGAGAAATGTCAGGAACAGAACTGCGAAATGTTCTCCACTTTCATTGACCTTACCAAGGCTTTTGATACAGTCAGCAGAGAAGGACTGTGGAAGATTATGGCAAAATATGGCTGTCCACGAAAGTTTGTCCAAATAGTGCGGCTATTTCATGACGGCATGCAGGCAAGAGTACAGGAAAATGGTGAGCTGTCTGAACCCTTTCCTGTCACCAATGGAGTGAAGCAAGGATGTGTCCTGGCACCAACACTGTTCAGCCTCATGTTTTCAGCCATGTTGATGAATGCCTTCGAGAACGACGACATTGGAATAGACATCAACTACCGTATGGATGGAAAGTTATTCAATCTCAGAAGGCTGAAAGCTAAAACCAAAATTAACAGTGGCACCGTCAGAGAGCTCCTGTTTGCTGATGATTGCGCTCTATACGCCAACTCAGAGGCGGACATGCAACATAATGTTTCAGCTTTCTCACATGCCTGTGCCAACTTTGGGCTCAATATCAACTTGGAGAAGACTGTAGTTATGTACCAGCCAGCTCCAGGGAATAATCACACTGTGCCGAATATCAAAGTGAATGATCATAGACTAAGTGTTGTGGACAAATTTACCTATCTTGGCAGCACCGTGTCACAAGCTGCCACAATCGATGACGAAGTGAATGCAAGAATCTCCAAGGCCAGTGCAGCCTTTGGCAGACTGTACAAGAATGTATGGGACAGAACTGGAATAAGCCTGCAAACAAAGCTAAAAGTCTACAAAGCAGTTGTATTATCCACACTGCTATATGCTTGTGAAACCTGGACTGTTTATCAGCGACACGCTAGGAAATTAAACCACTTCCACACAGTCTGCCTAAGGAAGCTACTGAAGATTAAATGGCAAGACAAGATTCCAGACACTGAAGTCCTAGAAAGAGCATCCATACCCAGTATCCACACTCTACTGATGAAGAATCAGATTCGCTGGGCTGGTCACTTGACTCGCATGCCAGATCACAGGCTCCCTAAACGAATTTTTTACAGCGAACTGCGTTGTGGTAAACGCTCCCAAGGTGGCCAGAGGAAACGTTTTAAAGACACTCTGAAAATTTCACTGAATGCTTTTGGAATTCATCATGACACCTGGGAGGCTGCAGCCAGAGACCGAGATTCGTGGCGTGCATCATTGCGCAAAGGTGCAGTTATATGTGAGGCAACCAGGACTGCAAGAGCAGTGAAGAAAAGGCAGGACAGAAAAACCACTGCAGGAAATCCTCCTCCAGAGACGTCAAGCATTCTTTGTCCACATTGTCAAAGAACATTTCGAGCCAAAATAGGCCTTATCAGCCATCTTAGAACCCACGGCTCCACACCTTCAACCCCACTGTATGAAATGAATGGTCATCATCATTCTTGATGGACAAACAACAACAATGTATCGTCAGGGTAAGGATAGAGAGGAGGTTGCTGTGGAACTACAAACCGAACTCAATCGCATAAGTACTTGGTGTGATGAAGCTGGGGCAATGGTCAACCCAACAAAGGCAACAGTGACTTGGTTCTCGTTGAATAATCATATTGTCAACAATCCAACACCAACTGTAATGCTGTGTTCAGAGACGGTGGAAAGAACGCAGGCAATGAATTACCTGGGGATACGGTTTGATCGAAGCCTTGCTTATAATGTGCACATAGACCAGGTGATAACAAAGGCCAAGCGGGGTTTGGCAGCGATGCGGGTGATGGCGGCAGCAAACTGTGAGCAGCGCCATCTATGTCTTCTGTACGAGGGGCTGGTCATGTCTGTTTTGGAGTATGCAATGGCAATCCTGACTGTCAGCCATAAGCAGATAGAAAGGATGGAAAGGATACAGAATGAAGCTATGCGCATTATTCTTGGATGTACAAGAGATACAGCATGCAGGGCGATGCGCTACCTTCTTGATTTTCCAACCATTGAAGAGAGAATGCAAGTTTGCAGGGCACGTGCCTACCTCAGAATTAACGCAAACACACAGCATCCACTGCATAGTGAAATTAGGAAGGTGAAGGGCAGCAGGTTAAAAAGAGGACGGTCGTGGATGGGTCAAGCCGAGGACATTCTTCAACAGGTGTGTTCACTTGAGGACTTAGAACCTGGCGAGGAGTGGGTGCAAGTGCCAACAGACTTCTGCACATCCTTTTCAGTTTGCATCCAACTAGATAGAAAATGCAGACAAGAAAATCCGGCTGCTGTTGAGGCTGAAGTACAAGCGTTGATTTTCGAGAATTCGCTAGACAGTGACGCGGTCATCTACACAGATGGGTCGGTCGTCCGACATGTGAGAAGCTCATGGGCCTTTACAGCTCGGGCCGGAGGGAGAATTGTGAAGGAGGACTCTGGTGCTTTCACTGAAACCACAAGTAGCCTGACCATGGAAGTCATGGCAGTAAGTAAAGCAATAACATGGCTCGAGACACAGACATTCACTAGGGCTTGTTTCCTTAGCGACTCAATGAACATGATCAAGAGGATAGAGGAGGGGTCGATCCGAAGAGAATGGTTGCTGCCTCTGAAGCGGTCTCGGCTGGCAAAGATTAGTTTCATCTTCGTGCCAGGGCATGCGGGAGTACAAGGAAATGAGCGGGCTGACAAGCTCGCAGGTGAGGCTACTGTTGAGGGCGGACGCGCCATGGACCAGGCTGACATTCTGAATGCTCTACGAGAAGTGAGACTTTTGCAAGAACCAAGTGATGACTGTGAATCTACAACAATGGCCAGACTGCGAGAGCAGCAAATTAAAAGAGGGGTGGCCAAACAAGAACACTACGCAGGAAGCCAAAGAAGATTGATAAACCAACACAGAACTGGCGTCGTTAGCCGCTACACGCTGCGGGATTTGCTGAGGAGGGGATCCGAGCACTTATGGACTGAATGGTCCGATGTGCAACGAGGATGATCTGTCGACTAACTAAGTAACTAAAGAACCCTCGATCAGGTTTTAGGTTGAGCTCATTAAAAAAAATGCTCCGTATCGATGGGGATTCAAACACATGTACACCAGACCAGCAGACATGTATTATAGCCACATAGCTACCACCACACCGCAAGGTATTGTGTGCATGTGGCACATATTAAGACCCTCAGGAGCTAGAAGTGACGAAGAGTAGACGGGAGACTCTCCTTCGTGTAAAATTGAAACTAGAAAGCCCGCCCACAACAGACTGTGCATATGTTCAAAGCAATGTATTCCTTTGTTGGATGTAAACACAGAAGCCACATCCAATAGGTTGCACGGTTTATTGTCTGACATATTTCGCTGCATCTCGTGAGGTGCATACTGCAAAGTTATATATCACATGAAGTGAATACATGCATCATACTTTGACTAAAACACTTAAAACACATAGTTACAGATATTGTTCGATTGTGGGACATCAGTTATTCACACAGTTATTGCACATTCTTCTTCTTTCGTTCGCCTAAATTATGTTTATAACTGCAATGTTGTCTCTTGTATGAATCTAACAGTCTTTTTTAGTTCATTCAGCGGTCCATAGAGTTTATCTTCCACTGTTGTCTCTCTAGGCCAGAAGGTTCGCCTGGATATGTTGTAGTTTGGGCAATCCTGGAGTATGTGCTCTGCTGTCTGCGACGCCAAACCACATGTGCACATTCAAATTGAAACCTTTCCGTTTGTACAAAAGTTAAGAGGAACGAGTCTAAATAAAAACCCAGTTTCCGGGAATTTAAACAGTGTTAAAAAGATATTTTTTCGTCAGCTTATCGGGAACGCTGCAGCAAAGCTGCATTGTGTGTTTTGAAAATAACTAAATTGTCATCTGTCTTGTTGTTTGTTGATTTGTTGATGGTGTCCACATTTAACGTCAAGGTTAAACAAGGCGGAGTTTCTTCTTCAGGTCTACTTTGAGAGATCCAAGATCGCATAAAAGGGAGAACTCTACCGCCCTACCCTTAGTTATACCATGTAGCTCCATCCATGTCCTCCCTATACTATTTATTTTTGACTATTACTTTTCTTCTCCTTGCGTTTTTAGGTCTTCCTGCCCCCCTCACCAGCTCCTCCCACCTGTAAACTCCTGGGAAAATACTGTCTAGATATATCTATCTCAGCTTTTCTAAATGTAAATGTTCAAACATGGCATGTTTAAAGCTTGCACTTTAAAAAAAGAAATAGACACGACATCTTGTGCATAGTGGAACATTCTAACAAAATATTCTTGTCAGTGAATTTCAGAACACGAAAATGTAGTAGGGATATCATCTTATTGATAAATGAGAAATAACTCGCACTAGAAATGTTTGTTTGTAGGTTCTGACAAATAATCACTTAATGTTTGGCTAAGATCAAAGTGTAGTATCTGCAATTGATCTTGCCACAGCCACCAGCAGACGCAGTCATCCGAATGACACACAAGGACGTGGGGACCTGATGGGGCCGCTCTGGCCCTTGGGGGAACAGCGAGCCCTTATTAAATAAGAAAAAGATTATGGATTGAAGATAAGTTATCTAAACCCCCCTCACCCGCCCGCACCACCCCCCCCCCACACACACACACACTCGCACGCATTAATATGAACACATGTAATTAGAATAGAGGAAAGAAACATGACACCTAACAGTTATTTCAAGGGGAATTACTAAAAGCAGCATACATGTTTTATGCGATTTAAATAACTGTAGTGTTTATAATAATCTTTTATACAATTTTCATAGAAATGATCTATAGTAATACACAACTTAAATGATGGGATAATAATTTTAAGTCGTCTTCAAAGTGTGTATAAAAGTAATGGCTTTATTTTACACGCATGAGAATTTAATAATGCATTTTTTTCATTTCCCCTCGATTTAACATTATATTGTTTGAGCTTTCTATGGCAGTCGTTGTCGACTAATATTCATTAAAATAATTTTGTCCGGCCTGTGAAAGGCCAAACATCCTAAGTATCGCCTCCCGGCACTTTGGCTTAGATAGAAGTGTAGAATATGCTCTTGATCTTTCCAGGGCTACATGCAGAGGCGGTCATCCAAATGACACAATGACTTGGCACCTAGATGGGTGGCTTTGACCCACTTGGGAAACGCGAGCCCTTAAAAATCATCCTTTATATTCAGCACTTTTGATTGTTTCGCGGCATTTTGATATCTCTCTCTCTCTCTCTCTCTCTCTCTCTCTCTCTCTCTCTCTCTCTCTCTCTCTCTCTCTCTCTCTTCTCTCTCTCTCTCTCTCTCTCTCTCTCTCTCTCTCTCTCTCTTGGTAGGCGTCCAGTGGTTTTGCATGTATCACCGGATACCGATGGAGTGCGCTGAGCGATTACTACTCTTGGCCTGCGTGTGCGTGAATAGTCCATCTCCACGATAGATATCTGGTTGATCCTGCCAGTAGTCATATCGGGGCCCATAAGGGAAGCAAAGAAAAGCAACACTGTAGCCTACCACGCATGTCTTAAGAGGCGACTAAGGATGCTTGATGGTTCCGTCGCCCTGCTACTGAGTGAGTGCGTGGCGCGACACTGTGAGCTGTGAGTTTCGTGTGAAGTGCTTTTGAATCTGGCCAGGTTTTTGTTTTTTTTTGGAACTTAACTGCATGTTCGGAGTGATGGCAGGTGTCTATGTCCCAGAGTTGACTGGTTTTTGCCTTATGCAGAAATGCGTGGCTGCTGGGCTTCTGGTTGACTGCCACTGCCGTCGGTGATGAACTGTATTTTCGTGGACTGTGTGGGTGAACATCTAGGAAACATCCAGATAGGAAGATGACTGCCGATTCCATCAGAGATGAATTGGATGTTTCGTGGGGGACTGGTGTGTTGACATTCTGGCGGCGGCATTATGCACAGTGTATCTGTGCGGGCTGTTGTTTGTCGAGACTCCTGTCTTTTCCACTTTTCACATTGGGCAGTGGGGAGCGTTTTGTGTGATATTCACTGGCACAGGAACGGAGCATAATGGGGACGACCCGTTGCTGTGAAGTTGGAACTGCGACTAACTAACTAACTTGTCTCAAAGATTAAGCCATGCATGTCTAAGTTCACACTGCCTCACGGTGAAACCGCGAATGGCTCATCAAATCAGTCGGGGTTCCTTAGATGACAAGATCCTACTTGGATAACTGTGGCAATTCTAGAAATAATACATGCTTACCAAGCTCCGACCCTCGCGGAAAGAGCGCTTTTATGAGATCAAAACTAATTGTCATTGCCTTTCGCGGGGCGCGGCGCTCCCACTGGTGACTCTGGATAACGTTGTGCTGATCGCATGGCTTCACGTGTCGGCGACGCATCTTTCAAATGTCTGCCCTATTAAATTTCGATGGTAAGTGACATGCCTATCATTTTTGTAACTAGTAACGGGTAATCGATGTTCGATTTCAGAGCGGGAGCAAAAGAAACAGCTACCATATCCAAGGAAGGCAGCAGGCGCGCAAATTACCCACTCAAGGCACGATTAGGTAGTGACGAAAAATAACAATACGGGACTCCATCGAGGCCACATAAATGGAATGAGTACACTTTAATCCCTTTAACACGGATCTATTGAAGGGCAAGTCTGGTGCCAAAAGCCGCGGTAATTCCAGCTCCAATAGTGCATATTAAAGTTGTTGCAGCTAAAATGCTGGTAGTTGGATCTGGAGTGTTCAAAGCAGGCCTCGATTGCCTGAATAATGGCGCATGGAATAATGGAATAGGACCTCGGTTCTATTTTGTTGGTTTTCGGAACTGGTGGTAATGATTAACTGTGACAGACGCGGGTATTCGTATTGCGGCGTTAGAGGTTTAATTTTTGGATCGTCGCAATACGAACTACTGAGAAAGCATTTGTAAGGAATGTTTTCATTAATCAAGAACGAAAGTCAGAGTCGCGAAGACGATCAGATACCGTCGCAGTTCTGACAAATAAACGATGCCGACTAGCAACCCCAGTGGGGTTGAAGCGAAACTGAAACAAAATGAAATTATACCTCGGCTACCAAATCAATTGCGTATAAAGTCCGAATAATTTGCAAGGTGCCACCACATGCTTGGTCCAGACATATTTTCTACCGCTCTAGGCTGAAGGATATGGCTGAACGCCTCTATGTCAATATTACACGGTTAAAGGGCCTCCCTTTTACTCATCCTACGCTGCATTGAGGTGAGATGCTAAGCCGGCAGCATCTGCAGCCTACCTTGTGCCTTACGTCTGTGAAGACGGCAAGTGCCACTACTGTGTGGGCATTAATGATGAAAAAAGCGTCCCAGTCAGTATCTAAAGCTCACTGAGTGGGTGTAACTAAAGGTGGAAAATCGTCCCATTGGCACGAAATGGAATATTGCTTGGCTAGTAAATCCATTACGGGAAAGTCCGAAGCGAAATCTTGCTTTGTGGATATTGTCTGCATACTTGTCGCCCTTGGTCTTTGGAGGAGGAGCCTGTGGTGAACGGAGGGCTCAATATATAGAAGTGAGGCTAAGCAGCCATATGCTGGACGTGACGATTCCTAGGGTGAGCCTAGTATCAGAGCACTATGTATCGGCTCTACAATTATGGACGCCTCCTTGGATGGTGGGGAATGCCCATGATCTGCCCCTGAATTTCCTTGAGGACCGACCGGGATATCTTCGGCCGTTCTAACTTGACCAGCTGGGATGTAGATGACACCACAACAGTGAGAGTCCAGTGTCTGTCTGATAGTGAGAGTATAATTTCCTTCGAAACACCCAGTAAGGTTAACTTAGTCAATAAATGCCCACAGAAGTCGAATGTGTCAGCCTAAATTCGTAAGTAAAGCAGCTCTGCTGTAAACAGGCACAACGCAATTACGTCTGAAAAAAAAAAAAAAAAAATTAGTTATTAACGCAGAAGAAGAAGAAAGTGTAGTATCTGCACTTGAATTTGCCAGGGCCACCAGCAGAGGTAGTCATCCGAATGACACACAGGGACGTGGGGTCCTGATGGGGTGGCTCTTGTACTTACGGGAACAGCGAGTCCTTATTTAAGAAAAAAATTCTCGATTAAAGAACTGTTGTGTTACAAAATTAGAAAACACACCACATTAAAAGAAACACATGTAATTAAACTGATATAAGGGGCATAACACTATTACAAGATATTATATGAAGGGACATTACTGACAGCATCATAAGTTTATTATGTTATTTAAATAACTATTAATTTCCTAATAATCGTTTATAAATTATTTATGTCGTTATTTAGAGATGCATAATTCATAAACGACGGGATAAAAACTTTAAGTTGCAATTAAAATTTGTGTAGAAGTAATGGCTTTGTTTTATATGAATGTGAATGTATAGGGCATGTTTGTAATCCTCCTTCATGTTAAATTTAATGTTTTGTGCTTTCAATTTCAGATCGCCGGGCGCATATTTGGAGCTTCGAGACAAGTTTTCGTTTCATGGTGCTCTGATACACCGCGTTTGGTTATTTTTCCGCGTTTCTGAGACAAGTTTTCGTTTCTGTCGCATTTAAGACAATTTTCCGTTTTGATTTAACGTTTTTGAGACGGGTTTTCGTTTCTTTCGCATTCCGCCGTTTTCGACGTGAGTGTTTTGTTGCTCCGCCACTTTGATAGGATCAGCATACGTGAGTATAATAGTTAACTAGATCATAAACCAAGAAACTAGATTAATAAACAAATAAGGTAAAACAAGCAAATTAAACAGAATATTCAATCTAGAGAAGTAAATAAAATAAATTAATATAATTAATAAATACATAACTAACGGAGACACTGTAAAGGTAAAACCAAACAAACACAATGATACAAACCCGAGCCAGATCTGCTGAGGCAGAAAAAAATAAAGGAAAACAGACTGCAAAAAATAAAGGAAAACAAACTGCCCCGACGAACAGGATTACGGAGGACTGACAAGGAAACTCAGGAAGGACAGGGAAGTCAAGCGGACGAATAAACAACCCGATCTGGAGGCCAATGGTACAGGCTGGCATTTCAGGGTATCCCGAATTGAGGGACAACAAATGAAACTGACAAACCTCACCAGATACAAGGCCATCCAAATGATGGAAAATATACTCGGCAGCAGAGCTATACATCACATATCTAAACGATCGGACGGCACAACAAGCATCAAGGCCTACGACACAGATAGAACGAGACAACTAGCGGAGGAAATTACCAGGGATAAACAACCAGCGATAAGATCACTCCCCAACGACGTCAAGGTTAGTATCGAAATAGCACAACCGTGTACGACCATTGTAGTCAAAGGGATCAGCCCAACGATAGATATCAAAAACATGAAGGAAGACATCAAGAATGAAAATAAGAATGTGGAGGTGACACACTGTGAGAGGATAACCACAAAAAGAGGCGAAGTTACATCAGTAGTAAAGATGGTGATCATTGGCACAATGATGCCAGAAAGAATAAAATATCTAGGGAAAGACAGATACTTTGAGAAACATATTCCTCCGATAAAACAATGTTCCAAGTGCCAAAGGATAGGTCACACAGCAACATTTTGCAGAGAAAAAAAGCCCATATGCAGATTTTGCAGTAAAAATCATTGGTATAGGGAAGTGTCAGGACGCCAAGAGAGACAGTAACTACCAAGAAATAAACCCAGCAAGACACTGTGCCAACTGTAAGGGGAACCACAGTGCACGATACAAGGGATGCCCAAAATTTAAAACGGCAGAAACGGCATGGAGAGAAGCTATTCTTACTCAAACACCGGTGAGAGTTGCAAGATGGCGCATAGAGAACGCAGATAGGGGAATCGATGCAAAATCGGAAGTAAGAATACTGAGAACAGAAGTATCCAACATAAGGAATAAAATGGCCGAGAAACAAGTGGAGAAGGGCGGGCCACAAGAAGAAGAGATGAGTGAAAACAAGGAATTAAAACAAGCAATAGAGGATATGCACAAAAGTCTGACAACCATAAGAAAGGAACTGGAAGCGGAGCGATTACACACAAGAAGAATGGCTAAGGAACTGGAAACCACCAATACGGATTTGAAAACTCAGAAGGAAGAAAACAAAACAATAAAGAACAAGTTAAAAGAACTGTTCCAGAAGATGGACACAACCAAACGAGAACTAACTAACAACACAACAGACATAGATCGCATGAAAGAGCAACTAACAAACATCGATCAAGGACAAACCGAGATAATAAAAATGAAAATACCAGACATCAAAAAGTGGAAGAAAGAAACGGAAAAAGACATAGATTTAATTAGAGAATCCATAAACTTACGACCGAGCAAAGACCAGATGACTGACATACTCCGGAATATATGCAAAAGAGCGACAGACGGCCGGATGTCAATGGAGGAACTCCCCGAAATACTGGCAGAAACGATGAACGAGACAAGCGAGGAGGACAGCGAAAAATCTGATTAGTAGAAAACAATAAACCCAAATAATATCACACCCACGACAGTACCATGGGAAAGGACCACATAAGAATAGTACAATGGAACTGCAGAGGCATGAAAACAAACTTCCCCGGCACCATGGAACAACTGGGTAGGGAAGACAGCATTTATGCCATTCAAGAAACGTTCCTCAAACAAAAGGATAACTTTAACTGCAGGGGATTCAGGATGCTCAGGAACGACAGGACAGAAACTAGGGGAGGAGGAGTGGCACTACTCATACAAGACAAATTTCAAATAATATCACAAGAGACGTTCAGAACTACGAACTTCGAAGGGATTGCAGCGGAAATCGCGAGCCAACCCCACAACCTGAACGTCATCAACATCTACTGCCCCAAGGGAAACATCGAAAATGAGGACCTGGCAGAGATTAAAAACAGAATCAAAACATCAACGATAGTGGTTGGCGACTTCAACTGTCAACACCCAATGTGGGGTGGAACAAGCAGCAACATGGCGGGGACTAAACTTATGACATTTATAGAAGATAACCAGGTGATGGTACTGAACGATGGCTCCATGACACGAATAGACCCCAATCCGGAGAATTACGACACAGCAATCGATCTGACAATTGTTACACCTGACCTGATAAGGAGCCACTGGGACGTAAAGGAGGACTCCAACAGTGACCACCTTCCAATCATAACCGACATAAACAGAAGAGCACAGAAAAGCCAGGAAAGCAACAAACCGACTTTCACCTTCAAGAAAGCGAGATGGGAACAGTTCCGAGAAGAGATGGAGGGGATGGCGTTAGAACAGACAGAAGGAGAAGACATAGATAATTACACGGAAAGAATCACCAACACCATCCTCCGTGCAGCAGTAAAACACATCCCGAACAAAAACATGCCAGCACACCTGACTGGCAACACACAGAATACACGGACAACGGAAAAAAAGTGGAACAAACAGCCAGCTGGATGGTGGACCCCTAAATGCACAGAAGCTCTGAAGGAAAGAAAGAAAACACTCCAACACTACAGAAGAATGAGGACAGTGGAGAACTATAACGCATACAAAAAATGCAGGAACGAAGCTAACAGAAAAATTAAAAAGCCAAGGAAACGGCATGGAAGAAATACTGTCAAAAACTGTCACCAGACACACCAACAAAAGAAGTGTGGGAGCAAATAAAAACCATAAAAAGAAGCCAGACTAAGAGCAAGATAGCAACAATAAAATTCCCAAAACTGGCAATAACAGACAAAGAAAAAGCAGAAGCATTTGGAGAATACTTCTACGAAGTCTGCTCACATAAGGCGATGGGCGAGCAGGAGAGAGTGAGACGAGAGAAGTTCATAAGGGAATCAGTGGAAATACAACATGAAGAATTAGAGGACTTCTACATGGACACGGACATAACAGTCGACGAGGTTATATCTGCCATTAAAGAAAAAGAGGACACAGCAGCAGGAGCGGACATTCTAAACTATACAATACTCAAAAGGGTACCAAGGAAAACAATTCTGACGATAACAACACTATACAATAGAATATGGCACTCAGGGAAAATACCAGTTCAATGGAAGAAAGCGACATTTATACCAATTAAAAAACAATTCAAGAACCCACAGAGAATTGACTCATACAGACCAATTTCCCTGACCTCGCATCTCGGAAAAATCATGGAAACAATTATAACTAAAAGAATCAACCACCACCTGGAAAAATACGGACTAATTAGTAACACACAGTCAGGATTTAGAGCCAACAGGAGCGCAGTTGATCAGATAATTAAACTAGAGCACCATGTGAAAAAGGGTTTCAAAAAGGGAGAGAAAACGATAGCGGTATTCCTGGACCTGGCAAAAGCTTACGACCAATGCTGGAGACAAGCAGCCCTAATCAAAGTCAACCAAATAGGGATAGTAGGCAGAACATACAGATACATCGAAAACTTCTTACAAAACAGAAGCTTCACGGTGAGAATACAAAACGAGGAATCCAACACTTATGAACAAGAAAACGGAATACCACAAGGATCGGTTATATCCCCAACAATATTTGCAATACTAGTGAACGACTTAGACGAAGAAAGACTGGACGACAAAATAGGACTATCCCAGTTTGCTGACGATTGTGCAATATGGAGAAGCGGCAGATTCCTAAAAGCGACTAGAGACCGGCTTCAAATCCAGATAAATAGAATCGCCAAATGGATGGTAAAATGGGGGTTCCAGATCAACACCGACAAAACAGTTAGCATGATTTTTAACGCGAAACGAAGAATGTCATACTCTAACTGCAGCTTAAAAATCCAAGGACAGACTATACAGAGAACACGCCATACAAAATTCCTTGGAATGACACTGGACGAACAACTAAGCTGGAAAAGGCACATAGACCTAACGGTCGAAAAGGTTAAAAAAAACACTAAATCTACTAAGAATAATCAAAGGAAACGGATGGGGAGCCCATACAAAGACAATGATAATGTTTTACAAGTCATTTATTAGAGGGAGATTGGAGTACGGCAGCATAGTTTACGACGCAGCAACAAATCGCAACAAACGGAAACTGGACACAATTCAGAATCAGGCGCTAGGTATCATAGTAGGAACTGGCAAATATACATCTAGGGAAGCCCTGGAGGTAGCACTCGGGATTCTGCCGCTTCAGATGAGGAGAAAACAGCTGACTTACAATTACTGGATGAAGGCGACACAGGACAAGGCACACCCAGCATTCCAGGCATTCGAAGACAACACAAGCAAATGGGGAGGAATACCCATTCGAAAAACCCAAACACCAGCAGGGTGGACAGCAGCACAGGAAATGCACGCGTATGAGGAATTAAAGACAACACTGACAGCAAACAAGAATCTACAAACCAAAACTACCCCGATGGGAACTCCAACTGCCATTCACAGACACAACCCTCGCCAGCCAAATAGACAAATCAACAGATGAATTAGCAGCGAAAAACATCACGGAAGAATACATAAGACAATTACGAATGGACAGCCTAACTATATACACAGACGGATCTAAGAACGAAAAGGGAGAGGTCGGGGCAGGTGTGGCGATACCCTACTACAGCGTGAAAAAACACTTCAAATTAACTGACAACACAGCGGTATACACTGCAGAATTGGTCGGCATTATGAAAGGACTGGAAGTGGCGATGGAAACCCCCCCCCCCCCCCCCCCCATAAAACTAACCATATTAACGGACTCACTGTCAGCTGTTCAGGCACTCGGAGACTACTCCAAAGGGAAAAGACCGGACCTGAAGGAAGAAATACTTACATTGATAACCAACCTAAAACACAAGAGATGTCAGGTCACAATAGCCTGGATACCGGCCCATATAGGCATATACGGCAATGAGATGGCAGATCAAGCTGCCAAACGCGGGACTACCAGCCGAAACTTAGTAAACACTGGACTAGGAGTTACAGAAGCAAAGAGTATCATCAAACATCATATAATAGAGATGTGGAAACGACAATGGAAAGACAGCAACAGAGGAAGACATTCATATCAGATCCTTAAAGAACCCAGCATGAAAAGCCAAATTAAAAACAACACGAAAATCCCAACTTATAAAAAACTATGGAGGATGAGACTCGGATATTGGAAAGACAAAACAAACAGCCCCAGATGCGTAGAATGCACGGAAGATAGCACGATAGAACACTATCTCATATCGTGCAAGACATATGACCAGGAACGCCAGAAACTGATAGACTACTTTCAAGCAAGGGATACCATGATGACAATGAAGGAGTGCCTGCGGACAGATGGAGATAGAGACCTGCAAAAACTGGTCAACCAATTTATAGCAAGAACTGGAAAGGATATATAAACGACACAAAATACAACCACCGAATGAAGAGGACTGAAACCGTCAATTCGTTGAAGCAACTAACAGTTGTGACAAGAAACAAGGAAAGACTCTCGGGCACCGGAGAAGAGAAGCTACGGACCACACATCAGGATGGGAATTGAAAAAGATACCACAAAATCTCTAAAAAGGAAGAACATATAAATATTTACATTGACAAATCAAACAAATTAGACCAACAAACTAAACAGCCAGACACATAACCCCAACTCAAATTAAACAAATAAAACAAATAAATAAATACGCAACAGAATAGATCAGATAAATAATTATCACAAATGAGATAAATATACAAACCAATAATCCAACCAGGTAGAAAAATAAAGGGATAAAGTGGGGGATTAAACAGAAAAATACAGATAATAAATTTTTACAAATGATGAGAATCAGGAAAACAGCGAAAAACTAGGTAGCAAATGGCACAACCCAGGTAGATAAATAAAGGGATAAAGTGGCGGATTAAACAGAAAAATACAGATAATAAATGCACATACACACAAAATTACATACGATGAGAATCAGTAAAACAGCGGGAGACTAGGTAGCAAAACGGCAGACCGCCATCAATGTTTGTACCCGTTAATTGTCAGTTTGTACCTTTTCTGTCCATGTTTTACGTACCTAAATTCCCTTTCCCAATAATAAAAAATTTAAAAAAAAAAAAAAAAAAACGGACTTGCCGGACAACCAGACCTCCCACCCAACGTCACAGACATTATCTGCGCACAACATAAGTCAGATTTTACTGCCACATAAATAAAGTAATAATCTACGCACCATGAACCACTGCTATTATAACCGATGCCGCACGGGCTGGTTGAAACAAGGTGGAAAGTTTGGTTTTTTTACAAATTGGACGGACGGACGGAAGTACCAAAGTGTCACTGTCGATTAAGACAAAATTGTTGACCGACCTGTCAAATGCCAAACACCCCTTAATATCACTTCTCGGACCCCTTGTCTAAAGTAGAAGTGTAGAATCTGCTCTTGATCTTGCCAGGGCCACATGCAGAGGCAGTCATCCGAATGACATGGGACCGTGATGGGCGCCTCTGACCCGTTTCGGAAACACGACTCCTGAAAAAGATTCTTAATTTTCAGCACTTTTGATTGTTTTACGTCATTTTGATCTCTCTCTCTCTCTCTCTCTCTCTCTCTCTCTCTCTCTCTCTCTCTCTCTCTCTCTCTCTCTCTCTCTCTCTCTCTCTCTCGGTCTCTCTCCTCTCTTCTCCTCTCTCTCTTTATCTCTTTCGCTCGCTCTCTTTCTATCTCTCTCTGTCTCTCTCCTCTCTTCTCCCCCTCCTCTCTCTCTCTCCTCTCTCTCTGTCTCTCTCCTCTCTTCTCCTCTCTCTCTCTCTGTCTCTCTCCTCTCTTCTCCTCTCTCTCTCTCTCTCTCGCTCAGAAGACACACATACCTGTTTCAATCTAATTATTAAAATGGGACACTTGTTGAGTGACACCGTGAATTGTTTAAACTGGAAGAAATCTAGTTTTAGAGAATTTTTTTTGTTTTTTTTAAAATAAGAGCTCGCTGCTCCCACAAGGGCCAGAACCGCCCCATCAGGTCCCCGCACCCCCGTGTGTCATTCGGATGACTGCCTCTGCTGGTGGCCCTGGCAAGATCAAGTGCTGATACTACACTTTGATATTAGCCAAAAGGCAAAGAATGGATTCATTCATTCATTCAGTAGCATGTCCTTTGCAGAACCTCGCTCCCATAACAACCTTCCAGGAAAACCTCTCGATCATAAGCAAGATGTCCCGCGTCCGATACACCCATCTGGAGATCATCCGCCACATCCTGCACCCATCTTCTCCTTGGCCTTCCTCTTCCTATCTTCCCAGGACATATACCCCTCAATTATTGTTCTCTCCAAACTTTCGTGACGTTTCAAGTGACTAAAATTAGTTCAATTTTCTTTGTTTTATCAGTTTTTATAGCCAACCTTCTTCAATATTCAGCTCTTGAAGTATTGATGCATTTGTTCATTTCTTTACCCAAGATATTCTTAGAACTCGTCTATAAAATTTATCTTCAAAGGCATTTATGCTGTTCAGCTTGTTTAGTAAGTGTCCAGGTCTCACAGGCGTATGTTGCAATGGGAAAGATGCATGCTCTTAAAAATTTTAATTTTGTAGTTCTGTCTGTCCCATTCCATAATTTATTCAGTTGTTTTAGTCTTTGAAGAGCAATTGATACTCGTCGTTTACTTTCTTGCATTGTGTCACCGTTGTTGGTAATCAATGACCCAAGACATTCAAAATTTTCCACCACCTCCAGTGTTTCCTCATTAACATATATTTCTTTCTCCATAGTGATTTTATCTGTATGCATTATCTTTGTTTTTGCAATGTTAAGATACAAGTTGTGATTTTCACTATTCAATTGAGGCTATTAGGTTTTCTACACCAGTCTGTGTTGTGGATAGCAATACTGTATCATCAGCATTCCGAATCTCTGGTATGTCAAGACCACCGATATTTAGAGCATCATATAGCTTCCTATTTATATAATCTCTTACATTTCTCATTATATTTTCGGTGTACAGGTTAAACAAACAGGGGACAGCACACATCCCTGACGGACTCCTTGCTTGATGTCAAACCAATCTGATGTCTCGCCATCTGTTCTAACCGCTGCTTGTTGGTCTAGATAGAGCATTCTTATGAGTTGTACTAGCTGACCCGGCCCGGCTTCGCCCATGCCCTGGCGGGGATCTATCTATCTATCTATCTATCTATCTATCTATCTATCTATCTATCTATCTATCTATCTATCTATCTATCTATCTATCTACCTATCTATCTATCTATCTATCTATCTATCTATCTATCTATCTATCTATCTATCTATCTATCTATCTGTCTGTCTGTCTGTCTGTCTGTCTGTCTGTCTGTCTGTCTGTTTGTCTGACCCGGCCCGGCTTCGCCCAGCTCTTGGTGGGGAGCATCTCATTTAATTCATATAAGTAGTCATATAATCTCCTGTTCCCGACTATCTGTCTGTCTGTCTATCTGTCTGTCTGTCTGTTTGACCCGGCCCGACTTCACCCAGTCCCTGGTGGGGAGCAACTCATTTAATT
This sequence comes from Cepaea nemoralis, assembly GCA_014155875.1. Taxonomy (NCBI): domain Eukaryota; kingdom Metazoa; phylum Mollusca; class Gastropoda; order Stylommatophora; family Helicidae; genus Cepaea; species Cepaea nemoralis. The sequence goes on along the minus strand of JACEFZ010028416.1, from coordinate 75,803 downwards.
CATATAAGTTGTCATATAAGCTCCCGTTCCCGTTCCCGACTATCTATCTGTCTGTCCGTCTGTCTGTCTGTCTGTCTGTCTGTCTGTATGTCTGTCTGTATGTCTTTCCCGGCCCGGCTTCGCCCAGTCCCTGAGGAGCGGAGCATCTCATTTAATTCATATAAGTAGTCATATAAGTTCCCGTTCCCGACTGTCAGTCTGTCTGTCTGTCTGTCTGTCTGTCTGTCTGTTTGTCTGTCTGTATGTCTGTCTGTCTGTCTGACGACCCGGCCCGGCTATCTATCTGTCTATCTATCTATCTATCTATCTATCTATCTATCTATCTATCTATCTATCTATCTATCTATCTATCTATCTATCTATCTATCTATCTATCTATCTATCTGCGTGCCTGCCTGCCTGCCTGCCTGCCCGTCCGTCAGTCCGTCTCTCCTTCCGTCTATCCCACCCTCTCTATATATTGGGTCAGATCTATCTATCTATCTATCTATCTATCTATCTATCTATCTATCTATCTATCTATCTATCTATCTATCTATCTATCTATCTATCTATCTATCTATCTATCTATCCATCTATAGCCAGGGGACTTAACCTAAGATATAGCAATGCGTACGGTTTTTACAGATGTTATGCTTGATATCCATCTTCTTTGTATTAAATTATAATCTATTTGATTTTTGGTAATACTGTCCGGGGACTTCCATGTGAAGAGTCTTCTTGGGTGTTGTTTAAAAAGTGTGTTGGCTATCATTAACTCATTTTCTGTGCAAAATTCAATTAATTTGTCACCTGCATCATTTCTGTTTCCCAATCCAAATTTTCCTAAAATGTGTCTCTCATTTTCAGCTCTTCCTGTACCTACTTTTGCAGTAAAATATCCCAGTATTATTGCTGATCGGAGATGCCTTGAAGAGAATAGAACAAGAATTGCCATTTGCATTTGTACCCTTTTGCAAGATGAAAACCATACTGACCAATAAAAAGATATCAATTGAAACGTGAAAAAGAGTGTTGAGATGCTACATGGAATCTATACTTTTGTATGGATGTGAAGCGTGGACAATAAGCAGTCAAGCTGAAAAACAGCTAATTGCTGTGGAAATGTGGTTTCTGAGGAAAATGCAAAGAATACCACGGACAGATAGAAAAACCAACAAACAAGTCCTTCAAGAAACAAATGAAGATTGTAAACTGATTAGAGTCATTAGACGTAGACAGTCAAAATTTTTTGGGCATGTTATGAGAAGAAATGAATTGGAGAACTTGGTGACAACTGGCAAGATCGAAGGGAAGAGACCAAGGTGGAGACCTAGAAGCAAATACCTAGATGACTTGGCCACGTGGCATGGTCGAGACAGGAACACAGAGCTGATCCACGACTCTGGTGATCGAGATGGCAGAACATGACCGCCCACGCTTACCGGCATGGCACATGCTGGATGGATTATTGCTATATCATTATGACCAATGTTATTTAATATGTCTTGCAGTGTATTGTAAACATCTTCAATTTCGTCCTCCTCTGCTGTTGAAGTAGGTGCATATATCTGTACGAGTGTTGTGTTTTTTGGACGGCCTTTAAGTCTAATAGTGAGGATTCTATCACTAACTGGGTTATATCCCAGTAAAGCTTTTGCAGTTGTTTTATCTAAACAAAATACCACTCCACTCTGGCCTCCGACGTCTCTACCAGAATGGATAGCATTTATAAATTGATGTAAATAGAAATAATAGGTTTCCCATTTAAACATTAAGTGATTGTTGTCAGAACCTACAAGAAAACGTTTCTGGTGCTCTCCATCCATCCATCATGTGCCATGCCGGTAAGCGTGGGCTAGTTATTTCGCTTGTATTGTTTTTTGTTTGTTGTTTGTCCATCAAGAATGATGATCACCATTCATTTCATCCAGTGGGGTTGAAAGTGTGAAGCCGTGAGTTCTAAGATGGCTGATAAGGCCTATTTTGGCTCGAAATGTTCTTTGACAATGTGGACAAAGAATGCTTGACGTTTCTGGAGGAGGATTTCCTGCAGTGGTTTTTACTGTCCTGCCTTTTCTTCACAGCTCTTGCAGTCCTAGTTGCCTCACACGTGACTGCACCATTGCGTAATGATGCACGCCATTAATTTCGGTCTCTGGCTGCAGTCTCCCAGGTGTCATGATGAATTCCAAAAGCATTCAGTGAGATTTTCAGAGTGTCGTTGAAGCGTTTCCTCTGGCCGCTGTGGGAGCGTTTATCATGACACAACTCGCCCTAACAAATTCGTTTAGGAGTCTGTGATATGGCATGCGAGTCAAATGATCAGCCCAGCGAATCTGATTCTTCATTAGTGGAGTGTGGATACTGGGCATGGGCGCTCTTTCTAGGACTTCAGTGTCTGGGATATTGCCTTGCAATTAATCTTCTGTAGCTTCCTAAGGCAGTTCTGCCCAGCTTAGGTTGAAAGCTCTTCGGTAGGCGTCCAGTAGTTTTGAATGTATCACTGGGTACCGAGAGAGTGCGATGAGCGATTACTACTCTTGACCTGCGTGTGCGTGAATAGTCCGTCTGTGCGATAGATATCTGGTTGATCCTGCCTGTAGTCATATGCTTGTCTAAAAGATTAAGCCATGCATGTCTAAGTTCACACTGTCTCACGGTGAAAGGCGCGAATGGCTTATCAAATCAGTCGGGGTTCCTTAGATGACAAGATCCTACTTGGATAACTCTGGCAATTCTAGAGATAATACATGCTTACCAAGCTCCGACCCTCGTGGAAAGATTCTCACCCGCAGTTGATACGTGGCGTCTTTACCAACGCCAGGCAAGTACAACCGGGCTCAACTCTGAGTGACGCTAAACACGCTAGTAACCACGCTGTGGCAGAGCGGGTTAGCCAGTACAGGCGTGGAGCATGAACTCCACGCAGGGACGCAACCTCCAATTAGCAAGCCTTCACGGTGGTGAACTTCAGACGGCTTGGGAATGTTGTAGTGGACAGACGGTTTGAATGCAGCTCGAATTGTGTGTATGAACGCGTATAGATTGAAAGCCTGCATGAGTATAGGAGACAGAGCGCTTGGGTTGTAGGATTGTAAGTTGTATTGCATTGTATTATATTTGTATATCTATTGACATCGCTATTGTATTTGCGCGATGTATGTAATGATTGTGTTGAGTGAGCAGCGTGAATAAAGTGTTTGAATTGTAGTTGTTGTGTGTCACGTCAAGTCATTTCGTGACCGTGTTTTGTATCACATTTTGTCAGTGTATACGAGCCTAGATTCTTGCTGAGAGCAAGACCCTGACAAGCAGGTCGTGACGATTCCTTGGGTGAACGCAGTACCACATCAGTATGTTTCGGCTCTGCAATTATGGAACCCTTGTTGGGTGGTGAGCGCATTGTATACTGCCTTCCCTTGAGAGTTGACCTGGATGTCTTCGACCGTTCTAATTTGACCAGCTGGGATGTAGATGACACCACAACAGTGAGAGTCAAATGTCCGTCTCAGAGTGAGAGTGGAATGTCCTTCGAAACACCCGGGAAGGTTAACCCGTTCAACAAATGCCCACGTAAGTCTGATGTGTCGGCCTAAAGGTGCAGACAGGCACAACAAAATAACGTCATAGTGAACATATGAAAACTACCGATGAACGCAGAAGAAGAAGAAAGTGTAGTATCTGCACTTGATCTTGCCAGTGCCAGCAGCAGAGGCAGTCATCAATATATAATACAGGAGATATACCTTCAGAATTATGCAGTTCAATATTTATTGCAATCCCGAAGAAATCAGGAGCTTTGATCAATATCGAACAATTAGTTTAATGAGTCACATCACGAAGTTTTTGCTAAGAAGTATCACGCAAAGAATTAGGAAGAAAATACAACCCGAAATATGAGAATGACAATGTGGGTTTGTAGAAGTCAAGGTTACAGTAAATGCTGTGTATGCTGAGGACATTAATTGAACGTTCTATAGAAGTAATGGAAGACTTACATCTTTGCTTTATTGACTACACAAAGGCTTGTGATAAAGTAAGACATGTCATCATGATAGAGATGCTTGTAGATCTGCAAATTGTAGGGAAAGACTACATACTCATAAATAACATATATTGGAAACAACAAGCTGCCATAAAGATTGATATGAAGTAGGTCAATATCAGCATATTAAGAGAGGTGTTAGACAGGGATGTGTAATGTCTCCAGATCTTTTTTTTTCCCTTGAACAGTGAAAGTATTTTCAGGAATGTTGACGATATGAAACGAATCATCATTGGGGACATAACGTCAATACCATTATATGTGCGGATGATACAGTTTTGATTGCAGACAATGAGCAGGATCTGCAACATTTAGTAGATGCCATCGTTGCACACAGTAAACAACTCGGGTTAAAATTAAATTGTAAAAAGACACAGATTATGGTCGTCACTAAGAAGAAGGAAATACAACAATGTAATATACAAGTAAATGGGGATATTCTTAAACAAATGAATCGACACAATTATCTCGGGACAGTCATAACATCTGATGGGAGATGCCTTAAAGAGATTAGAACAAGAATCGCCATGGCGAAGGCAGGCTTTTGAAGATGAAAAACATACTGACCAATAAAATTATGTCATTTGCAACGAGAAAAAGTGTGTTGCGGTGCCACATAGAACCTGTGGTTTTGTATGGACGTGAAGGGCGGACAATAAGCAGACAAACTGAAAATCATCCGATGGCTGTAGAAATGTGGTATCTGAGGAGAATGCAAAGAATACCATGGGCAAGTCCTACAAGAAGCAAATGATAACCGTAAACAGATTAGAGAAATTAGACGTAAACAGTCACAATTTCTTGGTCACATTATGAGAAGAAATAAATTGGAGAACTTGGTGACAACTGGCAAGATCTAGGGAAAGATAACAAGAGGAGGGCAAAGGAGTAAATACCTGGATGGCTTGACCACGTGGTTGGGTCGAGACAAGAACACAGAGCCGATCCACGATTCTGGTGATCGAGTGAGATGGCAAAACATGGCCGCCCACGCTTACCGACATGGCCCATGATGGTGATGAGTTGATGTTACTCATTATTACATAAACAATGTAATCAGCGGGGATAAACAATGGTTACGATAACAATAATGTTAACGATAGCCGTAATGACATAGCGATGGTAACGATATCATTGATCGTTACGATAACATCGATCGTAACGGAAAGAGGGTTAACACCGATGGTAACAACAACGACGACTGTAGCGATAAGACTGATTGTAGCGACAACAGACTGTGGAGATAATAACACCGAAGGTAACAGTGACAACAACGACTGTAGCGATAACATCGAGTATTAACGATAATAGCCATGATAACGACAACAGCAATAAGAACTGTTATAATGTAACAGCGAGTATTAATGATATCTGGGTCAGGGGTCATGTGATATTCTGTGAGTTATCGGTTCACGGTGTGCTAGACATATTTCAGCTTGAAGGATTTATCTAGTTATTTTCCTTAATGTTGTGTGAATTCTGCAGTATGTACCTGACGAGATGCAGCGAAATATTCCAGGCAATGAATCGTGCAATCTTTTGTTTGTGTCTTCGTTATTCAAAATATGTAAATAAGTTAGTCAGTCATTCCTTTCCTTCTTGGCCTCGACCATACAGGTCGGGGATAGTAGGTATTCACCCTATAAAGACATCCTCTGCCTAGTGTAGCGAACTTGAGACTATAACCAACAGTTACCTGTCAGCTGAACTCCAGCTCAGTGCGCAACCTATTAAGTAGTTTTATGTTCATCATCATCACATGAATTGCCTATAAGCGTGGTCGTTTCATATTACCCTGCTAGGTAGGCTCATAGGTATTCCATCTTGCCCATAAAGGACCCATAGGCTAGCGGCGAAGTACCTTACTTCAAAATGTGCAGATATCACAGCTTTGGTTTAAACAAGTGCAGCAAAATTATGTCAACAACAACAATAACAGCAACAAACACAACAGCATGGATGAACTAAGAAGACGACCTAAACATGAAATAGTAACAGTTACATGTCGTCATCAACCCCCGGTTGATTTTCAATTCAATTTTACGTTCAGTTGTTTGCCAATGCTTTGTGAACGAGACGTCAACGTTGAAGTCCAACTTAATGCCAATTTAGGGATTGAACTCGTTATCTCGCCATCAGTGCACCGGAAGCTTAAGATCAAGCGCTCTTATCCGTTCGGCTTCGTCGACTGCTTATGAATAAGGATGTCTGTTTTTTGAGTATGCGATGGCGATCCTGACTCTCAGCCGTAAGCAGATAGAAAGATGGAAAGGATACAGAACGAAGCTATGCGCATTACTCTTGCATGTACAAAAGATACAGCATGCAGGGCGATGCGCTACCTTCTTGATTTTCCTACCATTGAAGACAGACTACACATTTGCAGAGCACGTGCCTACCTCAGAGTTAACGCAAACACACAACATCCACTGCATAGTGAAATTATAAAGGTGAAGGGCAGCTGGTTAAAAAGAGGAAGGTCGTGGATGGGTCAAGCCGAAGACATTCTTCAAAAGGTATGTGCACTTGAGGACTTAGAACCTGGCGAGGAGTGGGTACAAGTGCCAACAGATTTCTGTACGATCCTTTTCTGTTTGCATCCAACTAGACAGAAAATGCAGACAAGAAAATCCGGCTGCTGTGGAGGCGGAAGTACAAGCGTTGATTTTCGAGAACTCGATAGGACGGCGATGCTGTCGTCTACACAGATAGGTTCGGTCGTCCGACATGTGAGAAGCTCATGGGCCTTTACGGCTCAGGCCGGAGGGAGAATTGTAAAGGAGGACTCTGGTGCTTTTGTTGAGACCACAAGTAGCCTGATTATGGAAGTCATGGCAGTAAGTAAAGCAATAACATGGCTCGAGACACAGACATTCACTAGGGCATGTTTCCTTAGTGACTCAATGAGCATGCTCAAGAGAATAGAGATTGGGTGGGTTCGAAGAGAGTGGTTGCTGTCTCTAGAGCGGTCTCGGCTGGCAAAGATTAGTTTCATCTTCGTGCCAGGGCATGCGGGAATACAAGAAAATGAGCGGGCTGACAAGCTCGCAGGTAAGAAGGCTACTGTGGAGGTCGGACGCGCCATGGACCAGGCTGTCATTCTACGCAGGAAGCCAAAGAAGATTGATAAACCAACACAGAACTGGTGTCGTTAGCCGCTACACGCCGCGGGATTTGCTGAGGAGGGGATCCGATCACTTATGGACTGAATGGTTCGACGTGCATTGAGGATGATCTGTCGACTAACTAACTAACTTATGAATAAGCAGTGCATAAATGATAAAATACAACTCTTAGAATTGTTGTATTCATATCGTAAAACATAACATTATGAAATGTCCATCAAACATCATCATCATCATCATCATCATCATCATCATCATCATCATCATCATCATCATCATCATCATCATCATCATCATTGTGACAAGATCACCTTGGGTAGTGAGAGTTAACCACACCCGAGGTGTCTCTAGCACTCCCGTGTATTCTAACCCCAGGGGTTGGATAGGTAGATACACTTTTTACTCTGTGGTTGACCTCGTATTAGTTAAATATGTCTACAAGCCCCTCCAGATTCTAGGCCCCCCACTAACTACCTACTCCCTTGGAACAATGAACACTTAGGCATCGTCTGAGACCACACTAAATAATTATACAAAGAGTAAGTCAACATACATAAAGTTTAGTCTACCCTTGAGAATAAAGAACTGAAATGAACATCCTGATAGAATAATCTATTTACACAAATAGAGTACAGACAGAATCAGAGATATGGTTAATTCATCATCAGGCTGAGGAGTAGATTGGATACAGATGTCCAGTCCAGTCGGTCCGCCACTCACCCGGCTTCCTTCCAGTGAGATGACTAGAACCTTGGAGACCACTCCGTCCCCAGAGCTTGGATCGACAACAAGAGAGTTACCCCTGGCCCTCACTCATCTGGACCAACTGCACCTTCATCACCTCCTAATTAGTCACTGCTAAATTAATAAACAATTCTTGGTAAACAGCCTAGCTGGGAGACAATCCTCCTGGACTTGACCACAGTTACTCTTGAGTTCAATGAATGTATGTAGCCGTTGACCAATCTAATGGTCCCTCAGTTGTGCATTACCCTGGTTGGATAAGAAGTCACTGACCAATCTAATGGTCCCTCCATCATAGTACATTACCCCTGGTCGGGTAATAAGCCAATGACCAATCTAATGGTCCCTCAATCATTGTACATTACCCCTGGTCGGGTAATAAGCCAATGACCAATCTAATGGTCACT